>JABCPU010000063.1:0-235283 GCA_016800925.1 Suillus spraguei | reverse complement strand
TTGTCACTGAAGGGGCTCACAATAGCAAAAAATAAAGAAAACAAGCCAAAGACAAGGATAAGAAACACAATAGACTACAATACCAGATGCTATGATAGCAATACAATGACAAGAGCAAGACAAGCAAGACAACAGCAATAAATCAAGCAAAATCAAGCAACCTAGCAGCAAAAATCAATATATTTTCAGCCTAAGCAGCGAGTCAGCTAATTAAGCTCTAGCTGGCCCTAGCTCTGAAAGTGATGGTCCAATCTGATTGCGTGTATTGGGTGTTTTTCTTCCATCTTAGCTTAGCATCTCCCTTTATCTATGGTCATGGTCTGTCATGTTTCTTTTTCTTGTCTTTGTCATTCTTGACTTGACTATTGTATTGTATCTCCTTGTATCCTACGATGCAGCATTTCTTATCCTTGACTGTTCAGTCATCGTAGTCTATGGTATGCTTATCAGAGTCTTTTGCTATCAGAGTCTTGACTGTCACTGACATCAGAATCTCATTCATTGTTCTCCTCTCACCTATATTTCTCCCCATTGTGGCTATTTCACTCCCTACTTTTCTTATCAACAGCCAATTGCAATACTGGTAATTTGATATCATACAACAGTGTTTATCAGTATGATCTACATATGCTAGACATAGGCTTTGGAATTTTTGATCTTACAGCACACCTCCAGAAATGATACAGAACAACAGTCAATCATTTGTCAACATTCATGCTGCTGGACCCCTCAAGTCTGTCCTCCTCCACTTGCATGGTCTCTTCCTTCATCTTGACATCTTTAGGGTCTCCTTGTGGACCCACTTCAATCTCAAAACCAATGCCAAAGCATGATTGCGCTTTAACAATGATTTCCTCATCAGTAGGATGAGTTTTGCGACCTTTCATCTATCTGCAGAATTGTTATGAACTGGGGTGGCATCACCAGCAACAGTGAAAAGACACAGATGGTCTGCTGGGAAAAGTACAAGGAACTAGTTCCAAGTACGATCAAGGGTTCAGCCTCAAAGACGAGTCTAGGAGGTTCTACGAGAATAGAGACTAAGGCTAAGGAGTCCTTAGACTTAGAGACAATTCAAGACGACTAAGGATTGGGGGTCACTAGTGAAGAGGAATCCAGGTAAAACCCAGTAAGATTAAAGTAGGGAAATACAAGTGTAATACACTGTGCTTAAATAGGACTGTTGTAAAGATTCAACCTAACCTGGGCTGTAGATAAACTACCTCCTAAGTTAGTATGTGTGGTCTTGCACTCTGTCTAGTCTACTTCACTTGTCAAACAAGAGTGTTCAACCCTAAAGGGGGATGTCTGTTAGTATAGTCTAATCCAAGTCAAACCAGTGAGCGAATGTAGCATCATGGTCAGCAGTAAGATGCCACGGCTAGTGAAGATGCTGCCAGAACTAGCATCATATGTAGTGGTGTAAAGATACAACCTAACCTGGGCTGTAGATAAACTACCTCCTAAGTTAGTATGTGAGTCTTGCACTCCATCTAGTCTGCTTCACTTGTCAAATAAGAGTGTTCGACCCTGAAGGAGGATGCCTGTTAGTATAGTCAAGTTCAAGTCAAACCAATGTGTGAATATAGTGTCGTAGTCAGTGGTAAGTTGTCGCAGTCAGCGATGATGCCACCGGAACTAGCATCATATGTAGTGGTGCTACTGTGGTTGAGATAATGCTTGAAAACGTAGCGTCAAGTGAGCGATAACGAGTGATTAAGTCTGCAGTAGTGGTAAGGTGCGAGCAGTGTGAAGAAACAGTAAAGAAGTCCGCAGTACTCTCAGCGGTAGAGTAGCGGTGCACATGAAGTTCAGTCTAAACAGGGGTCAAGAATCTAGCAGTGTGCCAGTGGTAACGGTGAATGAGCGTAATTGATTAATGAGCAGTAAAGGACTTTAAAGACTATGTCCACTACTGGGTAGATCCAGAGCTAGACACTAATCCTGACCTATAGTACGGTGAAAATAAGGTACTGTATTGTGCAGGGTACGCGGTGCTTATATCCTAAATTGTATGTACTTGGAGTGCGTTAGGCAAAATCAGTAGCCCTCAAGTACAGTAACCGCTGTATGTAAACATAGTGTGAGGCGGCTGCGGCACGAGGCAACATGTCATAAGGCTTGCCATGGAATCAGTGATAAATGGTCATGTATAAACTACACACCAAATGGAGCTATGTGGATGCGGCAAGGACATGGAGGACATCGGTACATGGAACATGGTGCGGCAGTCGGTATGGTGTGCGGTAAGCGTGGAATGCTGCTGTTACGAACTGGGGTGGCGTCACCAGCGACAGTGAAAAGATACTGATGGTCTGCTGGGAAGTTCTACAATGTCCAGAAGAGGACAAGGTGAAAGTACAAGGAATGCGTTCCGAGTACGATCAAGGGTTCGGCCTCAAAGATGAGTCTAAGAGGTTCTACAAGAATAGAGACTAAGGCTAAGGAGTGCTTAGACTTAGAGATGATTCAAGACGACTTAGGTTGGAGACCTAAGCGAAGGATGTTCCAGGTAAAACCCAGTAAGATTAAAGTAAAGTATACAAGCGTAATACAATGTGCTTAAATAGGCCAATATGTGCGCACAGATCAAGAGAGGCGTGAGAATCGTAAGTGCGTATCCGAAGAAGGAAGGCAACTATAGTACAGATGCGTTGAGCATATGAGTCAGAGTCTTGTTACGTAATATACAAAGTAAAAGGAGACAGAGAATGAATAGGGGCATGTACAATTGTAACATTACCCCCTTTTTACATGTAAAGTCACCGACTTTACTCGTCCTGATTTGTTACGAACTGGGGTGGCGTCACCAGCGACAGTGAAAAGACACAGCCGGTCTGCTGGGAGTTCTTACAATGTCCAGAAGAGGACAAGGTGAAAGTACGAGGAACGCGTTCCAAGTACAATCAAAGGTTCGGCCTCAGAGACGAGTCTCAGAGGTTCTGTGAGAATAGAGACTAAGGCTAAGGAGTGCTTAGACTTAGAGACGATTCTAGACGACTTAGGTTGGAGACCTAAGCGAAGGAGATTCCAGGTAAAACCCAGTAAGATTAAAGTAGAGAATCTACTACAAGTACACTGTGCTTAAATAGGCCAATATGTGCGCACAGACCAAGTAACCGTGAGAACGTAACTGCGTATCCTAATAAGGAAGGCATGTGTTGTACAAATGTGTTGAGCATATGAACCAGAGTCATGTGACACGTCATACAAGAAAGGAAACAAAGGGAAAATGAACAGGGGCACGTACAACTGTAACATGATTCGCATAATAAATGGGATCATCACTATATTCGTAGTCCTCATCAAGGAATGACCCACTCCTCATATATGCGGCCTCCTCAGCGCCAGCACGTCGTTTAGAATCTCTTCTCTTCGCTGCTTGAGTTCGTTCATCATCTAACTGTTGTTCCCAGGAACGAAGTGCATCGTAGAACCCTTCATCCTTCCAGGTTAATGTAAAGGGGGGAGTCCCGACTCGTCGAGGACAATAGATGGATAAATGAGTAGGCGACCAGTATCTGCAAACCCTGCACTGGTATTCCGCACAGTTCTTCTCTCAATGCCCAAGCAGTCCACAGACGCGACATTTCAGGTTTTCATCGGGATTGGAAATGGACTTGCGTAATGGTGAGGGTGAAATGATGGGTTTGGGACTAATGGATCTGGCGTGCTTCTTCCCTTTATTCCATTTCATACGTTTTAGGGCAAGGGTGTTATCGCGCCTGAGCTGCGCCTGCTGAGCAGGGGTGAGAGTGTATGCTGACATTGGGAGATCGGGGGTAGTCTCTCGTTCAGCAACTGCAAGGAGTTCGTTAGAAAAAGAGGAAGAGGTTGGGCCAAAGTCTTTTACTAGGACTGGCGAGACAGGATCCATTGGACCAAATGATGACAGAATAGTCATAGGAGGATGGATATGAAGGTCGCGAAGTTGAGGACCGAGCGCTACTAAGTCAGCGGTAGGAACTCCTAGTATTTTCGCCGCTTCACATTGCTCTTTTGTGCAGGGCTCGTATAGCCATGTGGGGTGATCGTGGGAGACTATAATGGGAGGTGATGAGGTTGATTGTTCGATAGGAGATGGAGTTCGTGGAGAGGCGAGGTCGGCTTGCGTTTGTTGTAAATCAGTAATAGCTTCTTCGACTAGGTTTCTGGCTGCTCTGGTTTCAGTGACTGATTGCTGGATGGTTTCGACGACTGCATTGGTGAGCTGTCCGATTTCTTGGACAGCAGTGCATAAGCCAGCAAGGGCATCAAGACTAGAATACATGCATGAAGAAGAGGGTGGTGGGATAGGAAGTGGCGTATCTTCCTGCGGAGAGGGAGGTCAAGCAACACCTGCTCGACATTCGGCCACGATGTGAATAGCTTCTTCAACATCGCTTTTAAAAGAATTGGGAAGCAACAACATAGCGTAAGAACGAATGCGTTTTTGAAGATGAAGGAGACGATGGTGGTATGTGATTTCTGTGGTTTCATTGGCAGTGGTTTCGATGAGAGCTGTGGTGCGAATGATATTGATGAGGAGTAAAGCGGGGAAGGCACCTCTTTCAGTGAGGATTCTTTCAACTTCGAGGGCATGTCCTTCACATAGGAGAGCAGCTTCAATGTAGGAAGTGTTGTCGATTTCAGTGGTAAGGGTTCCATAGTTTTCTGCATCGGAGTCGGAGTCATTGTTAGCAACAGTGACTGGGGTGATGTATGCAGTGGGGAAAGACATTTAGAGCAGTTTTAGTTGATCAAGTGCTGGTGCAATTTGATTGACTGGAGAATGATCAGAGAGAGTGTTGCTTCTTATAAGCATTCAGGATTCGAGCGGAGTTCTTCAAGTTCTTTTCTGGGAGCCATTCGTTATCTCCCGATGAGTATCCTTTCCAGGAAACAAGATAGTGTCGGCGAATGCCGGTTCCTTTGTGGGAAAGAATTGCTTCTACTTCATATTCTTCTTCTTCTTCGATGATATCAGGTGGTGGTTTGGGGAAGTTCGGACCATGTACATCTGTTTCGCTATAGGACGATAAGACGGAAGCGTGGAACGTGGGATGTATTTTCCACTGTGGAGGAAGTTTGAGTGTGAATGTGATGGGCGATAAGACATTGATGATCGGGAAAGGTCCGTATCACTTTGGTGCAAGTTTCCTCGATGGGAGTTTCAGCCTAAGATTAGCGGCAGATAGCCAAACCTTATCTCCGATTTTCCATGGAGTGTACTTATCTCCTCGGGATCGTTCAACCATTGTTTGCATTGCAATGTTATGGCAGGCAATCGCTTCTTCTCTTATCTTCTGCAGAGATCATACTCGATCTTCTGCCACAGGGACAGATGAGTCGGGAATTAGATGAGGGATGGCACGTGGTTTGTATCCCATCATCAGATAGAAGGGTGATGCGTTCCTTGCATCGTGTTTTCGATGGTTATGGACGAATTCGGCGATTGGTAGATGTTCTACCCAATTTTCAGGGTTGTTGCGGCAATAGATGTGTAGATATGTTTCAAGTTCTTGATTAAGCCTCTCAGTTTGACCATCAGTCTGAGGGTGATAAGCCATGGAAGGGGCGATGACATAATCGAGAAGTCGAGCAAGTTCCTTAGAGAAGCGAGATAGGAATTGCGGGCCTCGATCCAAGATGACTTTGTCATGTAGTCCAAATCGTCGGTAAACATGTTTCAGGAAGAGTTTGGCAATGCCTTCGGAAGTGACAGTTTTAAGACAAGGAATAATAATTACCCCCTTCGTAAGGCCATGGTCTACCACAACCATGATACTGTCAAAGCCTCCAGAGACAGGGAGGTCAGTAATCAGATCGACAGAGACCTGGGAGAAAGGGCGAGTAGCAGACGAGGGTATCGGGGCAAGCGGAGGTCAAACAGGATGCATATCGGCTTTCATTTGCTGACAAAGTACGCAACCCTCGATGTATTTCCAAATATAAGAGCCCATGGCGGGCCACCAAGCTTCCCGTTTGACAAGTTCTTCGGTTTTAAATCTACCAGGATGTCCCGCGGTAGGATGATCATGATACCGTTTCAGGATATCGGGACGATGTGCCGGTGAGATATAAGCACAATTTTTGAAATAGAGGATGTTCTCCTCAATTTTCCAGTCAGAGAGTGCTGATTTCATGGGAGGAAGACAAATGCCATCAAGGGCGTCAGATGCTGTTTTGAAGACGGGGTCATCGAGGGGGTCAGAGGACGATAACACATCCTTTAGGTCGGTGTCAATAAGACGAATGAATAGAGCATCAGGGAGGAGAGTCTGGTCCTCGTTATCGTCTTTGCCAGATTCATAATCGGGCCGGCGAGATAGCGCATCTGGTACAGCTAATTTAGTACCTGCAACATGATGCAGTTCAATGTCGTAAATAAACAGAATCAATTGCCAATGTGCTTGGCGGTGGGTAAGCTTCTGTGCACTTCTAAAGTACAGAAGATTCTTGTGGTCAGTGAATACCAGGACAGGGTGCGGGTTCCCTTCAAGATAATGGCGCCATTCATTCAATGCCTGGATTACAACAAGGAGTTCCTGATCAAAGATCTGGTAATTGCGTTCTGCGGAGTTTAAAGACTGTGAGAGATATGCACATGGATGATAAACACCATTCTCATCAGTCTGCAAGAGAACCCCACCAGTTGCTACGAGTGAAGCGTCGGTAGCAATAGCAAATTGTCGGGAAGGATCAGGGTTACGGAGTACCGGTTGGGATGTAAAGTGTCGTTTCAGTTCTTCAAAGGTGTCCATACATTCTGATGACCAATCAAAGACCTTATCTTTCTTTGTTAATTCGATAAGGGGTCGGGCAATGTCAGAGTAGTGGGAAATGAACATGCGGTAGAAGTTGCAAAAACCGAGGAATGATTGGACATCTTTTACAGATTTTGGAACTGGCCATTTGGCGATTCCCTTGGTCTTGGCGGTATCCATAGCAACTTGTTTGGGCCAAATTATCATTCCAAGGTATTCCACTTCTTCTGCATCAAAGGTGCATTTCTCCGGTTTCAAGAACAAATGTTCCTGTCGTATTTTCATCAAAACCCGTCTTGTCCGCTCACAGTGTTCTGCCATAGTTGTGGAGAAAATCAGGATATCATCCATGTAAATAACCATCCATCCCTCATTGATTTCCTGCTGGAAGGTGCAATTCATGTATGCTTGGAAAGTTGCTGGAGAATTACAGAGGCTGAAGAACATAATGTTCGGTTCAAAGAGGCCAAATTCTGTAGTAAAAGCAGCTTTCCAGCGATCATCGGGATGGATGCAAATATTGTTGTAACTGGACCAAATATCCATCTTCGTAAAGAACTGTGCGTTGTGAAGGCGCGCGACAAGGGAAATAGGAAGTGGAAGTGGATAAGTGTGACAGTTGTACATGCCCCTATTCATTTTCCCTTTATCTTCTTACTTGTATATCATGTCACATGACTCTGACTCATATGCTCAACGCATCTGTACAATACATGCCTTCCTTATTAGGATACGCAGTTACGTTCTCATGGTTACCTGGTCTGTGCGCACATATTGGCCTATATAAGCACAGTGTACTTGTAGTAGATTCTTTACTTTAATCTTACTAGGTTTTACCTGGAACTTCCTTCGCTTAGGTCTCCAACCTAAGTCATCCTTGAATCGTCTCTAAGTCTAAGCACTCCTTAGTCTTAGTCTCTATTCTCGTAAAGAACCTCTTGGACTTATCCTTGAGGCCAGATCCTTGATCATACTCAGAACGCGTTCCTTGTACTTTTCACCTTGCCCTCTTTTGGGCATTGTAAGAAGCTCCCAGCAGACCGCCTGTGTCTTTTCACTGTCGCTGGTGACGCCACCCTAGTTCGTAACAATAAGTGTTCTTGACTGTTGTTACGACTGGGGTGGCGTCACCAGCGACAGTGAAAAGACACTTGATGGTCTGCTGGGAAGTTCTACAATGTCCAGAAAAGGACAAGGTGAAAGTACAAGGAACACATTCCGAGTACGATCAAGGGTTCAGCCTCAAAGATGAGTCTAAGAGGTTCTGCAAGAATAGGGACTAAGGCTAAGGAGTGCTTAGACTTAGAGACGATTCAAGACGACTTAGGTTGGAGACCTAAGCGAAGGATATTCCAGGTAAAACCCAGTAAGATTAAAGTAAAGTACACAAGTGTAATACAACGTGCTTAAATAGGTCAATATGTGCACACGGACCAAGAGAGTCGTGAGAATGTAAGTGCGTATCCAAAGGAGGAAGGCAAGATTGTAACATTACCCCCTTATTACATAGAAAGTCACCGACTTTCATATATCGCTATTGGCGTCATAGATGGGATCATAGTCGTCATAGTTAGCAATGTCCTCGTCAGCAGCACTCCCTCCTAGCATATACAGTGGCTCAAAAAACTGTCCACATGTTTTGGCATTTTTCACTATCTATAATATTGTGTGAGAACAAACAAATGCCTCAAAAACATGCTTATACCACATTGTAGTATGGCTTCAGGGCTTTCATTTGAGCCCTACACCGTGGGAATCGGTGGAGATATGGTGGAGATACAAGGCTCACAAAATGGTGACTCATGCGGACAGTTTTTTGACTCAAGTATTTTACAGTAATAACCAGGTATTCTAGTATTTTGTATGACCTCCCTTGGCTTTAATTACTGCCTCTATCCTTCTAGGCATACTCTCAATTAATTTCTGGCAATCCTCAGCTGTGATCTTCCCCCATTCCACTGCTACTCTCTCCCAAAGCTCCCATACTCCTTTAGGGGGGTTTTCATAGGCTTGAAGCTTTTTCTTGAGTGTTCCCCAGAGATGTTCAATGACATTGACATCAGGAGACTGTGCTGGCCAGTCAAGAACATTGATGTTATGTTCTTCAAACCATTCCCTAGCTCTTCTGGATGTGTGCTTGGGATCATTATCCTATTGGAAAATGATATCTTCTTCATCAATCCCTGATTCTGCCAAGCTAGGCAGCAAGTGGTCATTTAAAATGTCCACATACTGCTCAGCATTCATCTTCCCCTCAACCTCAGCAAGCATTCCCACACCATTCCATCCCATACAGCCCCATACCATTAAAGAACCTCCTCCAAACTTGACAGTCCCATTAACCTCTCTGTCTGTTAGGCCATCTCCCTTCTTTTTCCATACATACACCTTCCCATCTGACCCAATCCTATTGATTTTGGTCTCATCTGACCATATAACACGCTTCCAGTCCTCTACAGTCCAGTGTTGATGAGCTAAGGCAAAGGCTAGTCTTCTCTGCCTATGTTTGATGGAGAGAAGAGGCTTTTTCTTCTTTGTTACTGCCTTGAGATGAGCTGCCTTGAGAACATTCCTCACAGTTTGTGAAGAGACAGGGGTAGTGATGGTGGAATTGATATAATGGGTGGCTTGGACAGCATTATCAGCCTTTCCTGTAGTGATATGTTGGATAATAGCCCTTTTGTCAGTAGAGGTAAGCTTGGATGGACGTCCTCCACAAGAGTTTTCCTTGTCTGGGTGGCTTTCTTTGATGAACTTGGCCACAGTGGACTTGCATACTCCAGTTCTAGAGGAAATTTGGCGAGCAGAGAGGCCAGCATAAGACAGAGAGAGGATATTATCTCTTTGAGCAGAGGAGATGGCTTTCATGGTGATTATGACTATGATACATGAGATATTCTGGTTTATATAGTTAGATATAGTCATAAAATAACATAATGACACCACTTTATAATTTATATAATAGTGGCATGATTTTTATGGTGTCATAAATAATGATTTATATAGTTTTAATATACACTCAAAAAACTGTCCACATGAGTCATCATTTTATAAGCCTTATATCTCCACCATATCTCCGCCGATTCCCACGGTGTAGGGCTCAAATAAAAGCCCTGAAGCCATACTACAATGTGGTATAAGTATGTCCTTGAGGAATTTGTTCATTCTCACACAATATCATAGATAGTGAAAAATGTCAAAACATGTGGACAGTTTTTTGAGCCACTGTATTTCAGGGAGAAGTTATTCATCCGAAGACCCGGAAGGAGTTGCATGACGGATCCGGGCGTCCGAAGGTATCGGATATGATACATCCAAAGGTTATTTGGAACATAAGAATAGAACAAAGATTAAGGCTAGCTTTGGAACGAGTTCCTAACTAGAAACTAACGGAGGTAGACTATCCGAAGATAGAGTTGGAGATATAGACTATAGGAATCAATCCTAAGTCTCGGAAGGTGACTTAGAGCAGAAAGTGGCTTAAGTCCGGAGGAAGCAGAATGAGTAGAATCTAAGATGATATTCGAACTAAGGTTCTACGGAGATCTACAAGTGGTTTATATACTGTAAGTATCTAAGACGGATAATCAACAAGTCCAGGACTGAGGGCTATGTACGAAGTGTAACGGAAGTCTATTAGTTAATGCACAGCGGATCAGTAAGCATGAATCGGAAATGAACACAGGAAACAGATCAGTGACACAGGACGGAAATATAAACAGCTGGAATACCAGAAACAGGAGGAATGACAAAAGGAGATAGACGCAGATATACACAAGGGAGTTAAGGTGCGAGAAGTGAGCACATTCGGATGGGTGGTACAGACAGGATCTGTGGACCAGACGGAAATGGAATCAATCGGATCTGATCGGATATGGTCGGATCTGGGATTAGAAGTATGGTATATGACACATCTCTTGCCAAGATTCTTAAGAGGCTCCAGCCTGGTATGACAGAGCCTGAAGTGGTGCGCTTCAGTGATGGTCACTTTCGGCATGTCATCTATAGTGTGGGACTTTACATTGCTAATTACGTGGAGCAGGTGTTGTTGGCCTGTATTGTTCGAGGCTGGTGTCCAAGGTAAGTGTTATGATACCTCTCAGCTGACTACTGGTATGCTAATGATACAGCAGATGTCTAGGATTGCGCAACAATCTGGATGAACCAGCCAGTGGGTGCTGTCACAAACATACAGAAGCCCTCATTGAGGAAGCAACCCTTGGTGACTTATGGGACGAATATGGCATTGTTGGGGATCTTGTTGTAGGTTCAAATTTTATAATTCATTTTAGTATGCTAATAATACCTCTTAGCCATTCACAAATGATTACCCTCAAGCGGACATTCATGAGCTCATTGCCCCTGACCTTTTGCACCAGCTCATAAAAGGTACCTTCAAGGATCATATTGTAGATTGGGTTGAGAAGTACTTGCATCAAATGCATGGGAAGATGGAGGCCAATCGTATCATGGACGATATTGATTGAAGGTATGAGATTTGTGTACATATACTAGTTATCTAACTATGGTGTAGAATTGCAGCGACACCATTGTTTGCTGGTCTCCGGCACTTCCCTCAAGGACACGGATTCAAACAGTGGATGGGCGATGATTCAAAGGCATTAATGAAGGTAGGTCTTCATTTTCTATTCAAGCTTGTTACTTTATGGTATCTATTCAGTGTTAGCGACCTAGCCAGGCGCTAATGAACTTGAGTGGTGTCTGCAACGGGCGCTCTATCAAGAGTGACAGCTTGTGCATATTGGTCTCCTAGCGCAGAGTGCGCTAGTTGCGTCAGTCGGAGGTGGGCGCTACGTGCTGTCTCACAACCTACATCACAGAGACAAAGTTCTTGACAACGATCAAAGATGTAGAAGCGATGAGCTTATTCGAAGTTTGAATAGAGATGATAAGCTTATCAAAAGGAAGTTCAGGGTCGAAGATCAAGTAGATTCAAGTTAAAGAAGTACAAAGGCTATCTGCGCGTATTTATATGTAAGATTGAAGCGGAGCACAAATATGTAAGTATCGCTAGATTAAGTATGAGGTCAGATAGCCAATAAGATGACGCATTCTCATGAACGAGTCAGAGGTGTATCAACCAATGAGAATGCGCATGTGCGCAAAGGAGTTATAAGTGTGGAGCCAAAGGTATAAAGGGTATGAGCCAATGAGGTGATGCACAAGTCAAGAAAGGTAAATGATAAAAGGATAAAGCATAAGATGATACCAAGATGTCCTTGAGGGTAGACAGGGGGTTCCCATGAACCGAGCAGGTGCGTATGTTGAAGCGCAAGGTGATGCAACAAGTGCAAAGGAGGCACTTGAAGCACGTGAAGCATGAGAGGCGTGTATAGGCACGGAGAAGGTAGAAGGCATGCGAAGTGGGCGTGTTTAGCGATGATGGAGGAGACCAGCATAGGCGAGGTAGGGAGTGACGATGGCAAGCCAGATGAGGTAGCGGAGGACGAGGATGGAGGCCTCGTCGGGACGAGAGTAGACGGCGATGCATAGGAGGAAAAATGATAGTAGGGGCGCAAGAAGGTGTTCTTGTAACATACAGGTGTATCTACCTGCTATCGAGGGACATGTGCCCATGGAGATAATTCAAACATTTTGTGCTTTCCTCGAGTTCTGTTACCTCGTCTGCCAAGACATTATCACCAAGAAGACACTTGATGAAATACAGGATGCGCTCAACCGTTTCCACCAGTACCAAGAGATTTTCAAAACTAGCGAAGTTGTCACAACATTCTCACTTCCCCATCAACACTCACTTCAACACTATATCCATCTCATTTGCCTTTTTGGCACTCTAAATGGTCTGTGCTCCTCTATTACTGAATCAAAACATATCAAAGCAGTTAAAGAACCATGGTGGTGCTCAAATCAGTATAAGGCACTTGGTCAGATGCTGGTCACTAACCAGCGCCTTGACAAACTCACAGCGGCATGAACTGACTTTACAAATTGTGGGATGCTTGATGGGACATGTCTTTCAGCGGCTATTGATGCACTAGGTGAGTTTGAAAGTGCTACATTTGATGTACTACAACTAACTCTACAACAGAACAGATCCAAATCACAAACGACCAGCTGGGAAATCTTTTACAAGAGGATGCTGAGCATGAGGTGAATGTACAAGAAGACGAGGATATTGGGGATGTTGAAATAGACTCCAGCCCAACTGTGATCCAAGCACATGTGGAATTGGCAAAGACACCTTGTAAGTTCGTTCATTTTCATCCTTGTTTATTTTTACTGATATCACACTGCACCAGAATGCAACCGTGCACACATGGTCTCTGAATTAGCATCAGAGTTGTCAATTCCGCAACTCCCAAATATGTTGACCTGCTTCCTCTTTGCCCAACTCAATCCGAACGACCTGCGTGATCCTTTACAAGTTCCTCTCACATACTGTCCCCAGTACGACGAGAGAATTAATGTTTTCAATTCAACGTGTTCGAGGTTTTTTGCCCCCAGCAATCTTAGCAGCATCGGTGGCATGTATTGTGAGCACATCTGTGCATGTCCAGCATGGAGAAAGGAGCACCCACATTATGACTGCATCTTTGTCAACACAGATCTGGACCTTGAGGGAATGAGGGGTATGAGTGTTGCTCGAGTACTGACCTTTTTCTCTTTCACTTACAGGGCTGAAACATATCCATGTGCAGTCGTGCGATGGTTCGACACCCTTGGAGATTTGCCTGACAAGGACACTGGGATGTGAGTAGTGCAGCCTGCTTGCCACGCTAACAATGCTCCCCATATCTCTATCATTCACATTGACTCAATCTACCGAGCTGCTCATCTTATTCCTATCTACGGTAGTCGAATTGTTTCCCTCGACCTCTGGCACTACCATACTTATGATTTCTTCCATAAATTTTACATCAACAAATATGCTGATCATCACACATTCAAAAGTGCATCTTGATTTTATATATGTCATGCTACTTATTATGCTTAATTTGATTTTCACTCTTGCTTGCCTTGATCTGCTTTCAGTCAAGAAAACAAAGTACAAAAAGCAAGAAGTAAGTAGGTCTATACTTGACGAAATAAAGATAAAAATAAGTATGGTAAGGAACTGGTCATTTTACTGATGTGGCACGTGACTGAGTGATGATGATGGCTTGGGTGATATCTTAGTTGAGTCAGTGCTACTGAGCCAAGGGCTGCCAGCAGCTGCATAGCTCACCATTTAGCATGGCAATTACAATGAGGCCTGTGCAACTACATCACCAAAGTTTCCTATTCCAGTGATGGTATGCTAAGGTCACATCAGCACTTATAAGAGCTCTAAGGGAAGGCAGGAGTATCAGGTCACAGGGTCTGCCTATCTGGTCATACCTAGGTTCTTTTTTTTTTGCTAATGTGCTGCTCAAATGCTGATCATTCCTCAGCTGCTAGCAACATATCTGCTGATATGTCCTGCTAAGCTGTTTTCATTATTCTATCTGGTTATCACACTGATATATAAGGAATAGTGTGGGTAACCCGTGGGTATTCAAGCCTGTATCCATACCCATACCCATGCCACACCATACCTGTATGGCCAGGTATGGCTATGGGTATGAGTCCACAGGTATAGGTACAGGTTCACAGGTTCACGGGTCTTCAAGTACAGTAAAGGAATACACTGAAATTCACAAAGTCAACTACAATATGACCTACTATAAATTAATTAAATCCCATCCTTCTTTGAGCTCCTTCTCTTCACCAATTACCTCAGGCATCACAGCAACAGCCATAACATCTTGGTCTTTGACAAGCCCTAAGAGACTCCATGAACCTAAGTAATGCACAGACAGATTGTATAGATAGGCAACTGTGGACATGAGATAACAAGAGGTGGCCACAGCTGAAGATTTGCTCCACATCAACTGAAGTTGCTATATATAATGAGTCAGATTAGTTACCAGATGCAAGACAAAAAAACTCACCAGGAATTGACAGATAATCTAGTGCCATCCTTGAGAGTTGAGGATACAGTGCCTTCCGTTCAGTCCACCAAGCTAAGACATCTGCAACATACTCTGGATTTATGCTGAGATATGAATCAAGCTTGTCACAGAGCTCTGACTGCTTGGCTGCCACTAATGTAGGAAGTTTGTCAAAGATATTATGAACTTGTTTCTAGTCAATAAATAGTGAGAAAACTATGAAGTGAAACAAGACAAGACATACTATTGATGTTTCATGGACTTCATTCTCATCCATGGCATAATCTATGTCTATATCATCAGTTGTTGCATAAGAGCACTCAAATTCCTCGTGGACAATATTCTCAGCAGCATTAATACATTCAGCCCTCCATCTGGCCTCTTTGAAATATGAAAGTTTGTGATGATGATGCAGCACTAGAAGCATCAACTAGTTAGATACTTGTAATGTAGGGACAAAAAACTCACCCATTGCAATCCTATAAACCTCTGACCAGTCAGTCATATTATAGTAGTGATTTAGTGTCTTCTTTGCCAGTCCAAATGATGCTTGAATAGCAGGCTCGTAAGTGCATGTGATAGAATCTGTTGAGAGCTTTCTGTCAATCATGTCCATTGCTGGAATGACTGTTGCAAAATTTGGTGTTGATTGAGAGAAAAAGAGTGTTGCGTCCTCAAGTATCTGTGTATTATGCAGTATCAACACTGAACTTTCAAAGTAAGAATGTACTGTACCTTTAGAACATCATGCAATTGTTGTGCAAGCTTCCATTCTTTCTCACTTAGCTCATAGTTTCGAAGGTCCATGTTCTTGTCAGCATAGATCATATCAATGGCTTTGCAATATTCAAGAGCAAAGGCGAGCATGTCAAACATTGAGTTCCATCAAGTTGTGACATCATGTGGCATGATGTGCTGACTAAGTTTGCAGGCTTGAAGGACTTTGTACCACACTGGAAGAAGCTTAGTGGTCAAGTGTATAATTTTGAATGCTAGTTTCTGGAGCTACAATAAAGGTCAGTACTTTGTTATATTACATGTGCAAATTAGTCACCTTCACAAGGACAAAACATATAGGTCTGACACTGTTTCACACAGCATCATATTCACATGCTGACAATTGCTCCATCTCATCAACCCATCCCTCACTATCATCTATCTCTTCATCATCTCCCTCATTCTGTCCTGATTTATTACTTATTACCACCTCCTCAATGTCTATATCCTTTGCAAGGTCTTGAAGCTGCTATTCTGCTTTGTTTATAATAGTCAAGCCTACAGAGACAGGTGTGTCCTCATCACTCATGCACTGCTCCCTGTTTTCTCTACTATGCTGTTATCATTCGCCTCCTGTCACTCATTTTCTTTTCATCTCATCTTATTGTGCATGGTTTCAGGTCTCCACCAGTACCTCCACCCAATGCTTAGTTATTTTTTACTACAGTATTTCCACATGTTGCTTCCTTGATTTCCCCTTGTTTACTTCAGACAGCCTCCTTTCTTTTGCTTTCCTGCTTGCTTTTAGTATGCTTGTTATTGAATGAGAATTTGCTTTGTGCGCAACAAAAGTAAATTAAGTGAAATAAAAAGTAGAAATCCAGACGATGAGTGGCCTTTTTCAACTGGCCATCTACTTATTTTCATCCTTGCTTATGTCTACTTATTGTACGAGAAAAGTTAAAAATAAGCAAGGCAAGGAACTAGGCGTTTTACTGATGCATGTATCAATCCAGGAAGATAACTATTCTTTGTGGCTATCACAATCACCTCTGCAGTGATGGGTGCAATAGAACATAACAACAACCAGAACAGGTGTAACAAGTCAACACGCATTGAGGGGGATGCATTGAACAAGGAATGGGAGTCAATGTTACGAACTGGGGTGGCATCACCAGCGACAGTGAGAAGACACAGCCGGTCTGCTGGGAGTTCTACAATGTCCAGAGGAGGACAAGGTGAAAGTACAAGGGATGCGTTCCGAGTACAATCAAGGGTTCGGCCTCAAAGACAAGTCTAAGAGGTTCTGCAAGAATAGAGACTAAGGCTAAGGAGTGCTTAGACTTAGAGACGATTCAAGACGACTTAGGTTGGAGACCTAAGCGAAGGAAATTCCAGGTAAAACCCAGTAAGATTAAAGTAAAGAATCTACTACAAGTACACTGTGCTTATATAGGTAGATATGTGCGCACAGACCAAGTGACCGTGAGAATGTAACTGCGTATCCTAATAAGGAAGGCATGTGTTGTACAGATGCGTTGAGCATATGAGTCAAAGTCATGTGACATGATATACAAGTAAGAAGATAAAGGGAAAATGAATAGGGGCACGTACAACTGTAACAGTCAATGTATTGAGTCCAGATGACCCGGGGCACTACCCCATTATGATCAGATAATTGTCCAGTTCATTTTCCATTTGCATCGTTCTCAAACCTTGGCATCAACAATATTTCAGGTAAGTACCATAACTTCGTCCTTCAGGAATCATTATAATATTAGTTGTCTAGCTAGATGTTGAAATCTCAACTGAGCTGTGGTGATGACTGCATCAGTAAACTAAAACAGCCTGTACAGAGCTGTACAGCTCTGCACAGAACCTCCCAGTGCCACAGCTCCCAGTGCCACAGGGCTCACAGTGACACAGCTTCATTTAGTAAAATAACTTCACACTTTTGACATTTTTGTTTGTCAATGCCAGGAGTTGAACTTAAGACCTCATACACTCAGCAAGCAACAACAACACATACTTACCATTACACTATAGTGTCTTTGTTTCTCACAATAATATATATACCAATGATTCTCAAGCCAACATATTGTCACCAAGTTGAAATCTATAGCCAAACCTCACAGTAACTTCAAACCTCATTATAAGTTGACCTTCTTGAAATCTCCAGGAAAAGTAAACCTTATTGTAATATATTTTTGACTAGGAAAACTAGGAGCTTCAGTACAAAGTGTAAAAATTGCGAATTTTGACAAGTTTCAGTCAATAGGCTTAGCACTTTTGTCCTAATAATGAATTTTAATAAGCTTTAATGCATACTAAGGTTTAGTGTTTGAAGTTAAACCAAAGAAAAAGACTTGATGAACATTTTGTAAATACTTAGGCTTAGTGTTGATGTTCAACCAAAGAAAAGACTTTGTGATATTTTTGTGATATATGCTGTGAGTTCTGTGGCATTGTGGCACTGGAATACTGGGTATTTTGTGAGTCTGTGGCACACTGTGAGAACTGTGGCTCTGTGGTTCTGGGATCTGGTGATTCTGTGGTGTCTGTGACACTGTGAGGGTCTGTGGGAAAAGTTGTAGTTTGCTGATGTGGCTGGCACGGGTTTACGCTCTAGTATACTGGCGGTACACAAGGGGTGGTAAATTGACAGACTGATGAACATGGTCATCGGCCAATGGGCAAGGCATTGGCATGCCATACATGGATCTAAAGTACTACTGAAGCAGGGTGGGCGCAGGTCCTAGGGGGTGCCAGGTGTCTAGTACTGGCAGGAGTCCTGGCTTGTAGTCGGTTCTCTAGATAGAGACCTCCTGCTACAGAGGTTTGACCTTGGATTTGTCCGGTAGTCTCGCCCTGGTACACTACTCGATATGTATGCTCGAAGATTTGTTCTTCATACGCTGGATAGCTCCGTAACCTGTCAAATACGAAAAGCTAATGGTTTCCTAATGTAAATCAAAATGTGCAGTACAATGCACAATTGGCTCCAATGACCTCTCACAAGCCATAAAAGGATAAAATAAGAATGGGCCTCGAGCTTGAGGCGGCGAGTTAACATACGCGAGGGGACTCATCGGTGTGTCATCCTTTGTGTATAGTTTCTTGAATGGCGTGGAAAATTCGTACAGCCTTAGAACATCGAACAATATTCCGAGCGCTGAGGTGAGCGTTTGAGCAAGCGAGAACTAGACTAATTGACACATCTAATGGAAAACATCGAGCTCTTTGTCAACATTACACACGCATCTAGGTGGGGTAGTTACTACGATATACAAATATTGCTATATAGTATTAAATATCTCAAACCTATACACCAGTCAGACATCAGTCAATGCTCACATTGGCAGCCTGCAGCACAACCACCGCAGTCGCACAACCAGAGGCAACAAAGGCAGTCGCAGCATCCCCTATAGTGTTCCTAGTATCATCCTGCCCCACACTACCCCGTTCCCTCAATATGTTCTCCAGCTCTCCTGTGAGATCATCCGATTCAAGGTGGTGTGAGCGCCCAACAACAACCAACACGGGTTTAAGCGTAGATGCCTGCTGGATAGCGGAATGCAGCGGGATCGATGATGAATGCTCAGAGAATGTGATGCGAGACAGTGCAGCGCGGATTGAGGGATGTATGTCGTATGAGGAACACGAGTCGACGTATTGCTCCCAGAGGATGGTATCGGCCGTCTCAGATTCGAAGCGTGTTTGTCCGTACGATATGCTTGACATAATAACAGTCTACAAGAATTGCATCAAAAATGACAATAAGTACATGTAGTCAACGTACTGATTGAACAGGTATTCCGTGATGTCCTGTTTCCCACGTTTCACCACTATCTTCCTCTGAGTATGCGATCGACGGCCATTGAGCTGCAACACGCTCAATGACACTTTTCGACATCCGCACTACCGTCGCACTAATTTCAGGATTAGTACAAAGCTGCATCACAAACTCGAGCGCCAGCCGATCATCTGGACCACCAAAAAAGGGAAAAAATATGTGATGTGCACTCCCGGAACCAATACCAGAGAGAGAAGTGCCCGGATCGATGAATAGGGCAACATCCGTATTGCTCTCTGCTAATATTCTGCGCACGAGCTGCGAGTGAATTGTAGCTGCCAGACTGCCCGCACCTGTTGAGCCGCTGGATAACGCTTCGAATGAATTTGGTGCGATACTCGTACTGTGTGGGCTATATGGGTCTTCAGTCGTATCTCCAGAAAAGGACCAGGGCGGGAGCCATTGTAAGAGGATGAGCTCAGATCCATCTCGTGTGGCATGTTCGGAGATAGTTTTTGGCATGTCCTCATATGGGACAGTAGAAAGCGCAAGTGAAACGCGTACATTATTGAGCTCTCCAAAGGTGCGGAAGACGTCCAAAACCGGGTCAGTGTGGATGAGGGCGTCCACTGCTGACGAGTTCACGATGTCCAAATTATGGTCTGACATCTGAATTAAGTGAAGAGCGTTTACGGATATCTCAGTTCCTTGAGAAGTTGGGGCTAAGGGTGACGGCAGTACCAGTTGGGTGGCCACCAGCATTCCCGACGTGTGGTCAAATTTGTCAAGGACAACAGTGAAGCGGGAGCGCCATGGTTGACCCTCAGTCATGGGAAACTGGCCGTCAACTATATCTTCATCCCTGTCTCCAGTTGACCGATATGAAATATCTTCAGCTAGTGCACGAACCTGGCGTTCAGGAGGATAAAGGAGGGAGACCAAGGGTGTGATTATGAAAGCCATGACTAGAGCTTCGAGGACAAACATAGAGAACATCCTTTGGGTCAGAATACCGGTAGAAAGCCCAATTTTGAGAATGATCAATTCTACAGGACTGAAGGAAATTGTCAGGACTAAACATTCTAGAAAAAATCAGACAACTGACCCTTTGCAACACATCAACGATCCAACGGTACTTGACTCTCGCCAACTCAATCCGGAAACTCGAGTAGTGATCGTACAGGCACTGAATTTTCCAACAAAATCCAGACTTATGATTGCGATGATGAATCCCCAAGTGTTACCTGCCGGAAGCGTCAATGGATGGTTAGTGTCGGTCGCGATCGGTAAGACAGACCATTGTTGAGTAATCCAAGATCGGTATTCAACCCAGAAAGCGTGAAATACTGTAAAATGGTGAGCCATATCGATCGCAGCAAATCTAGGTTCCATACCAGAGGCAAAAATACGATTGTCACCATATCTTCAACCTTCTCCGTCAGCAAGTTGGCAAGGGCTCCTTCGCGGGGAACAATGACACCGGTCAGGAACGCGCCTAAATATGAAATAAAAACAGCTTCGGAACAGCAACCTAAATCGCTCACCAAAAATTGCGCTGATCCCCACAATATCCATAGTAAATGCACACACCCAAAGCAGGACCACGGTGACAGCCATGAAGAGCACCGTAGGGCCGTTCTCCGTGCTTCCGGTGAATCTAGCGAACCGCAGCAGTTCGATTCTAACCGGCCACATGAGAAATGCTGTGAATGCCACGTATGTCAGAAGGGTCCTTAGAACTGTAAGTGCAGAAAACCCATTGACGAAAGCCACGGCCAGTGCCAACAGGCTCCAACAGACTACGTCGTTATACGCGCCGGCTGACAAAACAACGACGCCGACCGTCGTGTCTAGGAGCTTTTCTGCGGTGAGCATGCGACAAAGAACGGGGAAAGATGTTATAGAAAAAGACACGCCCGTAAAAAGCATAAAGTATGTAAACTCGATGGGGGGACCTATAAAATTGTGAAAGAGTGGCACAGAGATGGCAGCACCGAGACTAAAGGACAGGACCATGGTGGAGAGTGCAATAAATAGAGATAAGCGAGTATTACGTGTGATGATATTTGCGTCAATTTTGAGACCGACTATGAAGAGAAAAAGGTAGATGCCCATGTTGGCAACTAGCGAGAGATATGGGAGGGATTGAGCAGGGAACATATGCTTAGTGAAACCAGGTATTCGTCCCATGGCAGTGGGACCTACAATCGAATGAGTAGCTATTCGTACGATGTGAGAAATGACCTGACCGAGAAGAATTCCGCTAAGAACTTCAGCAGCGGCCTTTGGCTGTCTGATCTTGCCTAAACACACTGACAGTAATTGTCCCATCATAATAATCATACCTGAAACCAATTTAAATCGATGCTACTGAACATTTGGAACAGAGGATGCTTACATATTTGAATTATCCATAACCTCAGTGCATCGAAGGTGGTAAACGCCATAGGTTCTACTCTTGACAACAAGCCACCCTACAGCTCTCTTTAATTGTGCAAAATGAGGGCGTCAAAGAAAAAACACCCACCTGGCTCGTGGATGCCTTCTCCCACATTCGAAAAACCAACGCATCTAAAAACTTAGGCATAGGAGAAATATGGATATGAGGAAATCTAACCTTGAGTGGTCTGCACTTGTAATACCAGCCGTGAGAGCGGATTTCCATCACTGACGCTGGCTGACTTATGGCAAAGTTCCCTCTAGTCTCCTGTGACGTAGAAAAAGGTTTGTCAGCGAGGCTGGGAATTCTGCCGCGTGGCCATATTTCATGTGTTCGAGGGTGTTCGTGGTGCGGATTTGATTTGAGGACGTGTTTATGATGGTTTGCTGATAGATAGGCAGACAATGAAACGATTTGTCGACAGTTGGTATGTCCAAGTATGCTGCGCAAAGCCGGTCCTCGCACATCTTAACTGCTAGCCAAAGCATCGTAATGGCAACCACCATGACTACGACATTTGGGTGTTCGTGAGATGGAAGGAGGAACTTTGTTCCAATGCCCGCCTTTGCTTCCCGTAACCTAGTAGGATGATGCCACATGGAAGGTTATCCTGTCAGCTTGGAGCTCGCTCGTCGCTCGCGTGTTCCCTGCTAGTACTCTGTGTAGTCCGATTTGTTTCAGATGTTCACTTTAAGATCTTAAGCTGGGGTTAGACCGCGGCTTGCTGGTAAGTGTTGGCGGAGAAAAGAGTGTTAATTGCGCTGAACTTGAAGGCATAGCAAGAATTGAAACCTAGATTAGACCCCTTAGGTTTGCACACGATTACAACTCACCGTAAACGTGGTGATTATAATGCAAGTAATTAAGGCCCTGGCATCTGTGCAGGCCAGCAGCACTAAAATCTACTGGACCCTGAGCACTGACTGAATGCTAGTTTGGATTGTTTGGTAATTGATTTGGTTGCCAGTGTGTTCTTGTGCGGCAAAACTTTGGGAGAAAAAGGATTCGAATCACGGAAGGTCCAAAGGCGGAACAATTCATCAGTATCGCATATGATGATGTCACTTATTGATCCAGCCCTGGAGGTACCGCTCATTTGTGCAACTATTGATGTTAACATTCGCATCTGGGATCCGGATGGCTACCAGATACAATAAAGCGCCAAGGACGGTGCCATGACAATACTGTTGGCTTAGAACGGATGTTCTATTGAGGTGACCGGCAGCCGGCTCCACAGGGAAATATATATCGCGTCATCTCGAGTGACTAGACCATCATCCGTGGATTCAGTCGCGCGTGGAGTAATGTGACGAGTGAGCAATTTGTCTGAATCTTGAGATGTCGAGGTCTCCGAATTCATTTGCTGCTTGTGTGCAATTCTAATGAGATTCCCGAAAATTTTGGTGGCACGTGCCCAAAACGTTGATTGGCATAAGCGCCCATGTGAAGATCCTCATTCTCGTGCTTGACGAGAATAGAACAGGTCCGTGCGCGCGCACTCAAATAGCTCTCCCCGCTTCATGATTTTTCTCTATCGACTCGGAAAACGACAAAGTTAATCTTCCCATCATCTCCCATACGCCATTGCACTTACACTCTGGGATCATGGTTAGGCCGGGAGGTCAAAGATATCTGTAAAGTGTGTTTCTCAGGCTAGCTACTTTCATATTGACGAAACAACTCGGCACTGTTGCTAGGCTCCCTTCTCTTCTTGGACCGGTCGCACGAGCATAATCGTGCGAGTGCCGAGCGCTCATGACAGCAGTCAAAGACATCTTCGCTGAAGAACCAGATTTCAGATCTGTTCCTCGACGAAATCTACACCTGCAGGCTTGCACTCAGTTCGGCACCAAATCATCATCAGGCTTTAGCTCATTACCCTTATCTCGCAATCTTCGGCGATGACTCAGATGAAGCTAGTGAGAATGAGCGTACTTATGCATGACATTGCAGATGATCACACTACGGACAACGCGCCGCCGCCACTCCAACCTCTACCTTGTCATCTTCTACTGAATTTTTTAGTTGACCAATCAAGCTCAGAGAGGTGCTATATCTCTCAGTACCATTGATATATGGTGCAGGTAGGTTTGGGAACTCTAGTGGTTCGTCACTAGCCTCCTTGGCATTTGCAGGCTTTGGGCTTCAAGGGGTCTGACCGGGATTTTGATCGTTGGTTTTTCGAATTGGTTTAGTTTTGTCTTGCCATAAAAATATGGGGGTATGACTCGGAGACTCGGTGTCACACACGTATATTTCTATGGCAATTTGAAGGAGTATCAGAAACAGGAATCCCTGGGGCCTGGGGAGTCCCTGCGAATTTCCTTTTTTGTCACACGCGCACACTGCTGTACACAAGGGCCCGGTAGTGGCTGAGCGCTGAATGTGGCAAACAAAGCTGCGTAGACCGAGGTAAAACACTGAAGAGCCGGTCCGCGGATCAAGATGAACATGTCACTATTAGGTTCAACGTTCAGTTACCTCCGACAGAAACCGGGTCCTATAATTACTCTATGCCATACCATCGTTATGGAGAATGTAGTCGTACGATCATATAATTGCCAAAGCGCTAAATAACCACACAGCTTTAGGCCGAAAGACCTTTTGCCGATATCATTGGCGAATTCACTCCGACGACGGCAAAATGGAAATCAATAGGCTACAACTACCAGGACTGTAAATAGTACATATATATACAGTACAGCTATATACACCAGATACAGGTTAGATGTCTCCTCAGCTCAGTCAGTATCAACATTCAAAGCCTGGAGTACCACGACAGCAGTCGCACACCCCGATACAACAAACGCAGTTGCAGGATCACCAATAGTCTTCCTAATAACATCTTGCCCCACGCAACCCCGCTCCTCGAGGATCTTCTGCAGCTCCGATGTGTGATCCTCACCCGCAAGGCGCCGTGAGCGCCCAACAACCACCAAAACAGGTTTGTGCTCAGACGCAAGCTGGATGGCAGAATGTAGCGGTAGCGGCGATGAGTGGTCGGAGAATTTGATTCGGGAGAGGGCAGCGCTCAGTGAGGGGGGTGTGTCATCCGAGAGTTGAAAATTGGCGTATCGCCCCCACAGAACGTTATTGGCCGTCTCGGATTGGAAATGCATTTCGGTGTCGGCCTGGCCGTAAAAAGTGTCTGGATAGGTAGTATTCTACAAAGTATGGATCAGAAAATAGGCGAGAAAGAGAAACAATATAACGTACGGGAAGGATAGGCATCTGGTATCCTGAATCTAGCATTTCTATGCTTGCTTTCTCCTCTAGATGTGCGAGCGACGGCCTTTCAACCGCACCACTCTCAGCGCTACTTTTTGACATCCTCACAATCGTTGCACTAATTCTTGGATTAGCACAAAGCTGCACCACGAACTCGAGTGCAAGCCGATCATCTGGACCGCCGAAAAATGGGCAAAATATGTGCCGTGCACTCCCAGTGCCGGTACCAGCCGGATCGATGAACAGCGCAACATCCGTCTTGCTCTCTGCAAATACTCTGCGCACGAAGTGTGAATGGATCACGGCTGCGGACTTGCCAGTGTGCTTTGATCCGCCAAAAAATGCTTCGAATGGGTTGTGTTCGATTTTCGGGCTATGTGGGCCAGACAGGTCTTCACTTGTATTGCTAAAGTTGGACGATGGCGATAGCCACGGCAAGAGGAGGAGCTGAGACCCATGTCGTCTGGCATGATCAGCCACAGTACCCGGCATATCATCATAAGGGACGATTGAAAGCGAGAGTGAAACCGGTATATCATTGAGTTCCCCAAAGGTGCGGAACACATTCAGGAGCGGGTCAGTACGTATGAGGGTGTCAACCGCTGAGGACTTCATGACATCCGAGGTACGGTCCGACAGCTCAATCAAACGGAGAGCGCCCACGCTAATCTCAGGCATTTTCACCTTGTCAGATGTCCTCGTCGACGTATTTGATTGGAGAGTGGCGACAAGAGGTGATTTAAGAGAAGGCGGGCACACCAGTTGGGTGGCCACCAACATTCCAGACATGTGATCGGATCTGTCGAGCACAACTGTGAAGCGGGAGCGCCATGGTTGATCATCAGTCATGGGAGACACACTATCGCTCTTGTCTTCGTCCGGATCTCCGGTTGACGCTCGTGAAACACCTCCAGCTATCGCACGAACGCGGCGTTCGGGAGGGTAAAGTACAGAAACGAGGGGTGTGGTCATGAACGTTAGGACCAATGCTTCGAAGACAAACATCGAGAATACCCTTGGGGTGAGAATTCCAGCAGCGAGCCCAATGTTGAGCACGATCAATTCTACAAGACTAAAAAATGTCAGCGATTGGATAAGATAGAGAAAATTAGACAACCAACCCTTTGCAAGTCATCAATGATCCGACGGTGCCTGATTCTCGCCAACTCATTCCGGTAATCCGTGAAGTGATTGTGCATGCAGTGAATTTTCCAGCAAAGTCCATGCATATGATTGCGAAAGTGAATCCCCAAGTGATACCTACCGCAAGGGTTCGTCAATGAACGATGTGAGTCATGATTAACAGGACAGACCGTTATTAAGCAATCCAAGGTTAGTGTTTAAGCCAGAGATTGTGAAGTACTGCGAAGTAATTAGTCTTATCGAAGGCGACAAATTCAAATACTCATACAAGAGGTAAAAATATGACCGATACCATATCTTCTAGCTTCTCCGTTAGTGCGATAGCAAGACCGCCTTCCCGGGGAACAATGAGTCCTGCCAGGAACGCCCCTACAGCATAGATGAGGAGGATTGAACGTCATAATCACATGACATTACTCACCAAAGATAGCATTGACACCCACAATGTCGGTGAAGAACGAACATGCCCAGAATATTAAGATGGTAACTGTCATGAAGAACATAGTGGGCCCATTCTCGGTGCTTCCGGTGAACCTAGCGAACCGCAGTAAAGCGATTCTAACTGGCCACATGAGAAATGCTGTGAATGCTGCGCATGTTAGGAGGATCCATAGAGCAGTAAGGCCGGAGGTCGCATTAACGAGAGCCACGGTTAGTGCCAGGAGACACCAGCCAACTACATCATTGCATACGCCAGCTGAGAGGACAACGACGCCGACGGTGGTGTCAAGGAGCTTGAGTGCGGTGAGGATGCGGCAAAGAACGGGAAAGGCGGTAATAGAGAATGAGACGCCGATGAAAAGCATAAAGTAGGTATACTTGACGGAAGAAGGAATGAAGTTGTGATAGAGTGGTATAGAGATGGCAACACCGAGAGCAAAGGACAAGGCCATGGCAGAGAGTGCAATGAACAACGATTTGCGAACATTACGCTTGATGGTGCTCAAGTCGATTTCAAGACCGACTATGAAGAGAAAGAGGCAAAGGCCGATGTTAGCGACGAGGGAGAGATATGGGATAGATTGAGAGGGGAAGATGTGCTGGGTGAAGCCAGGTATTCGTCCCATGGCAGTGGGACCTATGATTTAATGAGCAGCTGTTAGTACGATATGAGAAACGACCTGACCGAGGAGAATTCCGCCAAGGACTTCAGCAATGACTTTCGGCTGTCTGATCTTGCCCAAAGCAAGTGACAGCAACTGACTCATCATGATAATTATACCTTCCACTGGTTTAGAAAGATGTTGTAGACTTGAAAGAGAATATAGTTACCCATTTGTATTATCCATAGCCTCAGGGGATCTGAGGTCGTGAATGATGAGGGATCGACTCCTGACAATAAACCGCCCTGAAAGGTTGTTGAGTTGGGCATAGGAGGTAGGTTGTAGAAGAACGGCTCACCTGGCCTGAAGCTGTCGCCCTCTTCCAAAGGCCAGAGACAAGACCGACGAGTGTATTTGAGAAGTCAGGCATCCTAAAGATTGATATGGGGGTTAGACTGAGACAAGCTGAGTCTGATAACGAGTTTGAGAGCGGAGTTTATATAAAAGGCATGGCTAATACGCCCACACGGTGACGCTAGTACACAACTCTGACAGTCCGTCCGTAGGCTGTTCAAACGATCAGCGCCAAGAAAGGGTATCAGGTACATTTCCATCAAATGCCAGAATAAACGAAGGGTCACCCAAATATGGGAGTTATCTCGGCAGGGATAAATACTCTTGTAGACTAGTCGCTGGTCGACCCTGTCTGCATCGCCCTTATCCGTCATACTGGCAGCTGACACTCTCGCGACATACGCCTTATCTAGCAGGCACCAGATATTCAACGTTTACTTGGTTACAACGAATCGCTCCATATTCGAACTCCAGCGAACTTGCAAACTTGGTCATGTTGTGGCGAATTAGATGGTACCTGCCTTCGGTATACTTTTGGAACTATTGACTAGAGTCACAAGACCAAGTCAACGAGAACGGTCATTCAGGAAGTTGTCGTTTCCCGCAAGCCAATGTATAGCTAAACCTAAAATTGCAGCCGCGGAACCTCGTTGTGCCAGCAACTCGAGCAGCTTCAATATGTAATTCTTCTTATCATCCCGAATTTCACACCACTCGTGTCAACCTACATACTCAATGAGATGACAGAGGCATGACCGCGCCCGGTCATCGTCCAAGTCACCGTCCGTGCTTCGTTATCCTAATTGATAACCACATAACCGGTTACCAGTATCATCGTCACCCTTCTTCCCCTTTTACATCAATCGTCTCCAAGTAATTATTCCTCAATATATTTAAGTTGACATCTCATATACAAAACACTGATCTGCTTCATATCCATCGCTAGCCAGCTGACATCCCCTGAATACAACGTAGGCGACGGGTGACGCTCTACTCTACTTCTAAGTACTTCTACTACACTACACAATACATCATGTATGAACAAATTGCCTCACTTTGGCAAAAAATCATGTACTGCTCCGACAGTTTACAAGGACTGTACAACTTGACGCAACTGTAGCGTGTAATGCAGCGATATCGGGTCCAGTCACCCCATAAAGGCATAGCTGGCGCAGCTTGTTGCTACTAGAATGTAGCTGTTGATCCCTAAATGTGCTGTAAGGATATATCTGAGCAAGATATCGGAAGCTATCACAGGCTCCTTACCTAGGGCAAGCGGCCAGACATATCGCAAGGCTTCGTACCTCTTTGGCTATATATGTGCATAAGACCCGTTTATAGGGGAGTAAGCTGAGTTCCGTTTAGGTCTTCCACCGTGGCCACACGACTCTCTCTAGCCAGTAAAAAATGAGAATGGCAGTCCATGAATGAAACACTGGACTTACCTCTTGCAGTTGATTGTACAAGTCAAATGACAGGTTAAGGCAGATATCGCCCAGAGATACAGCCCTTGAGAGACTTTCTCTCGTTCTCTTATCGATAAGCTGATACATGACAGTCCTCATTGCTTGTATGCTGCGAATGCCCGAATGAGACGTTTGTGCATTAGATAGAGAGATCATACAACTCTTACCGACTAAGTTGTGCTACATCGCTCTCGTCGCCGTGACTCATAAGTGCGGTACATTGCCGTAGCACTTCACTGGTCTGCTGATACCACGTCTGGACCATTTCCCGGGTGCCCATCGGGCAATCGGAAGCATACTCCACGGAATCTCCGTGATACACAAACTTCTGAATGATCGTGATCGACCGCGACATGACAGGTTATGAGCTTGGGGGAAGAAAGGGTTGTTGAGTTGGCTGGAGATTGACCGCTTGAGCGCGCACCTTATATCTTTCTCAGCAAAAATAACTCCAGAAGCGAAACAATCAGGTGCCAACGGACACAGCGCACCAGGGAATCGTGCCCACAAAAGTGGGTTTGGTAACTCTTGTACGGACCTTCCTTCTAGTTAGGCACCATAGAGATGGATGCACGCCTAGACAGTCGAAGCACCTACCGTTTGCGCCGCACTGTTATCCTTGTTCTGTTGAACAATACTAGAATGTATGCAATGTTTCCATGGTAGCGCGTAAGCAGGCGGGATCCCTCATATAGCCACGTCGGGGGGCTTGTTGTCTCGCCGTTGCGAAACGTGTTACGATCACTATGAATGAAGCGACATTGAAGACAAAAACAATGCTTCTGGGCGCTAAATGGGTGCACTGATAGCTTACGTATACAAAGTTAGGCAGTACATGTTATATTATAACAAATAATATGTTTCGACACATCCGCCGATACAGAGCATTGGAATAATGAGACACAGGGATATTCGTCGTCCAAGTAGCCAAGAATTCAAGCAGAGTGCGACGTCCTATCACCGAAAAGAAGGCGTCCGTGAGACTACAAAAGTTCGGGGATCAATAGTGACAAGATGAGGATCGGTTGAAGCCGTTTCATCAGCTGCAACTGTTCTTGCTCCATACCCTTTTTCTAGACAGAATAAGTGTGATAAGTCTCCTAAAATTCTACGATACGACCATCCGCACCATGTAAGACAGCATATCTTCGAGCCCACGCCTTATAATCCGACCGGTTCTCTCGGTTAAATAACTATAACACCCGAAAGGTAATTAAGTCATACTGACCACTAGGCATAGCTACGACGTACTATCTGCATTTTTGTGTTGAGGTACTGAGCTTGATAATTGCATGTCTGTGCCCCGGCCAGTCGCTCGTCGTAGGTAAGGTGAGTGCTGGCCAAGAGTGCGTCGTTCAAGTCTTTGAGACTAAACGACCAGATAGTCAAGAAGACCATTATTTATGAACCAGAAGCAACTTACGAAGAACATTGAACATAATCAGTAGCGCTTCCATACTGCAGGTAGGCCTGACAATAATCGAGGATAACGTTGGTGCTATCGTGCCACTTGGTAACCTCGTCGCGTTTGGGACGCTTGGGACTGTTCCAAGAGATGGTCATGGAATTAAAGTTGCTGTTGTGATTTTATCTGAGGAATATGATTAAAGGCCGAAAGGCGAAACCCACCTTATATGTTGCGCGTACAGGATGTACTTCGCATACGGATGCGGTCAAAGCTGTGCGGTACAAGACCTAAATGCTATCCACAGAAGAACTCAGCTTTTGTATAGTTTGGGCCCTGTTCTTGACCACCGCAAACAAAAATAGATATGTAATTGGTACTGGCACTGTGGCACTTGCTGCCACAAGCGACTTATTCAAGGAAAACGTCGGTATACTACGATCCAGTAGACACAGGTCTCGAAGGAAATATAGGAGCCAGCTGCTACGAGTCCAGGTCATTATCAGGTCAGGAGGTCGTCGCTGGTATGCGGACTTTAAAAACAATCAATGTTCAAGCCTCCCTATCATTGGGATAGGGGATGCGGCAATTTCCCTACTTGTGAGGAAAGGGCTGAGTCGCAATAGGCATGTGGATCCAATAGAAAGGTGCCAGTGCACCCTTCTGAGTGACGCGTACGCAATTTGTCCGCCACATCCAGCTGGTAGACGGTCCTGTTACTCCTGTAAAGAGAGCCTTTGTTTTGACGTTATAGCTATTCCTAAAATCCAAACCTTTATCTTCTTCGTAGTAGTATAAGGCTAGAAACAAGGCCGGTCTTAGTCTCTCTTGGACTGAATGATAATGGGTTAGGCTGGTGCCACACCCAGTGACACCAAGGGACAATATGACTCGGATATTTTATTTGACCAAAGGACCAGCCCTAAACATCACATGACCTGCCATGCACTGCAAACTGCGCACTGCACAGCGCGGATAACAGACTACGGTACTACCGTAGTCTCTCGAGTGATATCTGGCCGAACTAGAAAAATCATTTCCTATATCTACAGTGAAACTTCCTAACCATATATCTACGCAAATGCGATGCTGGGTTTCGTGTCTTCCCATTCCTTGTATAGTATGCCATCGCAATACTAAACATTTGAGTCTATCACTATGATGCCGTTAAGTTAAGCGCTAAAATGATGGTATATCCAGCACAAACACTGTAGGTCATATACACCCCCAACATCCCCCACTCGCTCTCACCCATCCATCGAATATGACTGTAGTCTCAAATAGTCCTAGTTGGTGGCCGACAATCAGCTCGAATATATTATTCAGCTATTGGAAGGGTCCGTCATATCAGTTGGTGATGTCTCAATCTAACACCGAATTGCGGTTTCGCAGTTGCTGCCGGCGTCGTGGTGCTATATGATTGTGGTGAGCTGGACAGTGTTCGAAAACCGCTGATATTCTCATGATATTCCCAGTGCTAACACTTGAACAAGAGGTAGGTAGGTGCTATTGCCGGAGCAGCCGACTCGTTAACAGTGGCATCATAGATTGAACTCATCTGGGTAAGTAGCAGAGTCTTCTATCAGAAGAAAAGCAACGAAATAAAATTTGGGGCCGGGCAGAGGCGACGCTGGTCCCTCATCACTGTGTTATATTTGGTTGTTCGTACCACATGTTATACTATAACGCGGTCGTGCTGACTCCAAAATGTTTAGGTACGCTATATCGGACTGCTATATGTTGTGTATGTTTTGAGGCTGACAAGTTGGTGTTGTACTAACAGCTCTCTCGTCATTAGTATCAACGTTCTAAGTATGTCTTAAATGCACTGTGTTCGATTCTTCTGACCAGCAACACACAGAAAGTATGCCATTAGTCTCATTGACAGATGCAGTGAGTATTCCACAACTATCTCACTCCCATCCAATGCATACACTCATTTGTAGGAGTGAGTAAGATTCCGGACTGTTGAACCTCGCTCAACATAATGACTCAATAGATGTGAGTTGGAGTGTTTGATCCTAGTAAAAGGTGATCACTAATTGAGTGTTTTCAGGTAATATTTTGGGCTCCACAATGAATGAGATAATGATGATCGTGCCTGCTATGCTAGGGGGTGAGCTGCAATACTTCAGTAATGTTTATTCAACTGAAACACGATGCAAGTCATCACGATTGCTCGTTACATGCCATGTATCAGAGATCTCGAATCATGCTTATCTCCTTGTTGTTATCTTCCTGGCTGTTAACACTACCTGCGTAGTACTTGTGGCAATATTAATCAAGCATATCGCAGCAGGTAAGTTTTATTTGTTCACTTTAAGAAACACAATTCATTGGACGAACATCAGAGGAATGGATACTCTCGGGAATAAATATGTGCAGTTTTTCATTTCAGGGGGACGCCCAGCTTCTGCTCTCAATTTTTTGGGTGCTCAACACTGTTTGGGAGGTCCTCGCACTGTGTCTTTCAGTCTGGATTGCTGTAAAGCACTTCCGTGATCTGCGACGTTTCAGTCAATCGACAGGAACGACCAGCGGGGACTGTTTCACTGCTAATAAAATCTCACGTGCTTTATTTTGCAAGGTGAGGCTTGTAATGTGAATCTGGTTATCTTTTTCTGCTCAAGTTCCGCACGTGCTATCTTTGCTTGTGCGTCTTGCCTCCAACTTAGTTACCTTTCTCCAAACATTGGGGTGCGCCAACCTGTCGTTGACATCTGCTTGTAACCAGTGCTCATCATTTCTGTAGAACCCAACTTCTGCAGGAGCTAGGACACTCTATGGTGTTTTTCAAATTTTTATCGAACGTGCAGATGTTTGTGCTGGGGACCACGCCTCATCCTTAGCATTCGAGAATATTATGCAAAACGTGTGGCCAACTCCGACTCAGAAACTATCACTATCACGAATTCGATTGTCTTTCAGGAGCGTTTACCTGTACTAAGTAGTGGTACTGTGTAGGGAAATACTTGCAGAGTGTTCTACATGGACAAGCTATTTGGTCGAGGATCCGTAATACTTATTTTAGTTAGTACATGAGGGCATATGCGACCCATCCTTTGAACAAGAAGCATATTTTCCAAGTCCGACGCCTTCACGCCGACCATCTCGCAAAAGCATTCGCATTGCGTGAAGCACCGAAGACAATTACTTATGGGAAGAGTTTGAAGATGACCAGTGTATCCAAAGGCTGTGGGTTACGATGCGTGTGTCGCGGCTGCCACTGCCGCTAAACTCACAAAGCAAGACGGTGTCGGTGGCGCTGAGCAACGGATGAAAAATATTGAGCATGCGGTGGGCCGGCTGTCGAAGGACGGCAAGATAATTAACAGTAGGACCGACGAGTTCCAGACCACATCAGGTGCTACCTTGGATTCACTCGTCCATGGCTAGTATTGATTGTAGTCAGACCGCAGTTTCTCTATACAGCACTGGTTACGTGGTGAGCTATGAAATATCATACGTTACAAGATGAACAAAACATGATCAAATAGCAGATACAAAATACATAGTCTCGTCATCGAAATACAACCATGAGTTATCTGTATGATGGTACGAACGGGTTTTTTGAACGTGCCACTGCTCAAGAACTCGAGGTTGGTTTGAACAATGGATCTAACGTTCGCATCGGTGGACTAGTGATTAGTATTTAAAGCAATATATAGTCGAGCATCACAACAATCGCCGGGCTGCCCGTCAACGGCTAAGGAATCCGGACTGCAGGTAAGAGATAATTTCAAGGCGTTACGCTATGGACTAAAACATACATAAGGGCGATATCAGTTGTGGTTACCTTGAATCGTTGAAACACACCCACCTTCACAAATTTCTGTCCTTCAGATAAGACGACAAGACAAGACCGCAGACCCTTCAAACACCACTCCATTTCCAGCCAAGAGATCATATGATCATTCCAAAAAGCCTGGAATATACGGTTGAGTGTGTCATCCCATGGATGGGGAGCACGTGAGAGATGTATAACCCAGTTGTGACAGGCGTACTTGAGAGCAATCCGAAGCTGTTTGACTGCGTTCCAGTGCTTCGTTTGCGAAACTCTCAAAGGCATTCATAGCATGGATTATCTCCCTGTCTGGTAGAAGGAGATTTTCTGGTATTATAGAAGTGGAATGAATGCGGGTGTTTTAATGCCAGGAAGACCGGAAACATCAAGAAATCTGGGCAAGGTCTGCAACTGCTGGATTAATCGAAAAGCTGGAAGATTGGCTGGTAATGATATACTCGTTGACTGCTTCCGATGTGCTCAAGAATTCTTCCATTGTCACCCAGAGGGAGGCCGCAGGAGTGGATTGCCACGCTTGACCACAGGATCTGCAGCCAGTCTCGCCTACTCGGCGAGTCTCGTCCTCCCTGAGTCTGCAGCCAGTCTCGTCCTCTTCAGTCTGCAGCCAGTCTCGTCCTTTCTCAGTCTGCAGCCAGTCTCGTCCTTTCTCAGTCTGCAGCCAGTCTCGCCCTCCCCTGGTCTGCAGCCATCTCGCCTGCCCCGATCTGCAACCATTCTCGTCTCCTCGGTCTGCAGCCAGTCTCGTCCTCCTTCGGTCTGCAGCCAGTCTCGTCCTCCTCGATCTGCAGCCAGTCTCGTCCTGCCTCGATCTGCAGCCAGTCTCGTCCTCCGTGGGTCTGCAGCCAGTCTCGTCCTCCCGCGATCTGCAGCCAGTCTTGCCCTTCCTCGGTCTGCAACCAGTCTCGTCCTCCTGCGATCTGCAGCCAGTCTCGTCCTCCCTCTGTTTGCAGCCAGTCTCGTCCTTCATCTGTCTGCAGCCACTCTCCACCTGCCTCGGTCTGCAACCACTCTTGTCCTTCCTTGGTCTGCAGCCAGTCTTGTCCTTCATCTGTTTGCAGCCAGTCTCGTCCTCCTTCGGTCTGCAGCCAAATTCGTCCTGCCGAGGTCTGCAGCCACTGTCGTCCTTCATCTGTCTGCAGCCACTCTCCACCTTTCTTGGGCTGCAGCCAGTCTCGTCCACTCTCGGTCTGCAGCCACTTTTGTCCTCCCCCAGTCTGCAGCCAAATTTGTCCTGCCCAGTCTCCAACCACTTTGTCCTTCCCGAGTCTCCAACCACTTTCGTTCCCTCGTCTGCAGCCATCTCGTCAGTCTCGGTCCACAGCCGTATCGTCCTTATCTGTTTCCAGCAGTCTCGTCCTCCATCTTCCAGCCAGTCTCGTCCTTCATCTGTTTTCCAGCCAATTTCGTCCTTCATCTGTCTGCAGCCACGCGTCTATCTGTCCAGCTTCTGCATTCTGGTCTCAAGCCAGTCTGTCCTCCTCTTTCGGGTCCGCAGCCAGTCTCGTCCTTCCCAAGTCTCCAACCACTTTTGTCCTTCCGAGTCTCCAACCACTTTGTCCTCCCTCGGTCTGCAGCAGTCTTTACCTCATTGTTCCCAGCCAGTCTCGTCCTTCATCTGTTTCCAGCCAGTCTCGTCTTCATCTGTTTCCAGCCAATTTCGTCCTCCTTCGTCCACAGCCAGTCTCTGTCCTTCATCTGGTCCAGCCAGTCTCGTCCTCTCCATCTATTTTCCAGCCAGTCTCGTCCTTCAATCTGCTTTCCCAGCCAATTTCTCGTCCTTCTCATCTGTCTGAAGCCACTGTCGTCTTTCATCTGTCTGCAGCCATTCTGCACCTTTCTTGGTCTTCAGCCAGTCTTGTCCTCCCTCGGTCCGCAGCCATTCTTTGTCCCCCCTCGGTCCGCAGCCAGTCTCGTCCTCCCTCGGTCTGCAGCCAGTTTCGTGCTCGCTCCTTCGGTCTTCAGCCAGTCTCGGCCTACATCGTTTGCAACCACTCTCCACCTTCCTGGGTCCGCAGCCACTCATGTCCTGCCTCGGTCTGGATCCACTCTTCTTCTCCATGGACCATAGCCCCCGTCTTTCTTCCTGGATCTCCAGCAGCCACGGCTGTTCTTCCTCAATTGCCGGCCAATGTCCACTCTGCCGGGTCTGCGGCCACTCTCGTTCTTGCCGGGTCTGCAGCCACTCTCGTCCTTCCTGGGTCTGTAGCCACTCTCGTCCCCCCGGATCTGTAGCCAGAGTCGTCCCCCCCAGTTCTGCAGCCACTCTCGTCCTTCCCGAATCTGCAGCCACTCTCGTCCCCTCCGGGTCTGCAGCCAGATTCGTCTCCCCCGGGTCAGCAGCCAGAGTTGTCCCCCCGTGTCAGCAGCCAGGATCGTCCTCCCTGGGATTCCAGCCAGTCTCCTCCTCCCTGGGTTTGCAGCCACTCTTGGCCTCTCTGTGTCTGCAGCCAGTTTTGTCCCCCCTGGATCTGCAGCCAGGCATGCCCATCCACAGTCCTCAACCAGGATTCTAAATCTGAAGTGCGATCTCCTCGAAGCCACATCATACAGATGACAGCTGACAGTGGCCGTGGTGGCAGAACAAGGAACGCTAATGAGTCTTTTAACCTATGGGACTCCTCAGGTTGCATTGCATTGCATTGCTTCCTCAGTTCTGAGAGTGCATCCAAGAGAGCAGTGCTTGTTGGAATCGCCTTCATCAGGCGGAGAGAGGAGCGTGCGAGTAGAAAGTCAGGTGATGCGATGTCGTGTACTTGACGGAGGCCGCAGTTTGAGGGGTCGGAAACATAGTCACGAATGGACGAATGATAGATATTCACGGGGAGAGTGCTGTCTGTAGGGATATCTATGACAGACCGTAGCTGTATCAGCGTTGTCTCCACATCCCATCCAACACCAGAGCCAAGAAGTGTTGAAATTTGCGAGATGGGAAGAGGGTCTGCGAGGGCGCCGACAATGGACAAGTGCAGGTATGCCCGTTTGGGGTCGGCACACGTGGAGAGGATACAATCGTATAACTTGTACACTTCCGTTCCTGGTAGCAGCTCGCTCGTTAGCTCGAGCATCAACTGTAACCGATCATGGGGATCACTATTTTCATCGTCGATAATGAATTTCATTATCGTAGACGCCACGATGAAACGCCTGCCGGCTCGGCTCGCCAGCTTGGCAAGCTCAACCTCTGATGGCCGCGGGAAATCGGGATGGCGACTCCCCAACTCTTTGAAGGAATGTCGCAAGAAAGTACATATGTCGTTGTCAACGTCTTCGCCGTCTAAGGAAATGGTACCTTCCCCAGAATTTCTCAAAGGTATCTCGCGCACTAAAGGGCGCACCTCGTCGCTCCGAAAGACTTTGCTAATATGCGATTCCGAGCGGCTCGTGAGTAGGATGTGAGTCACTGGCAGATCAGGATCACGAAGAGCCTGCGCAAGGGAAAGGATGAGATCGGTAATCTCGGACTCGGATATGCATTCATCAAGGGCATCGACGATAAATGACAGAGGTGGACACCCGCACAATCTGGGCTGGAGTTTCCGGAGAGGTCGAAGAAAGAAAGCCTCCATCTGGTCGCAGAGAGGCGCATCTGGATCTAGTAGAGCGGGATTGTCGCGGATAATTCTGCTCACATCCTTTCGGATGCTTGGAAAATTGGTGACAAGCTGGTAGACAAATGTCGCAAAGAAGTATCCAGCCGTGCATCGTTTAGTGTGCTTGCGCGAGAAAAAGAATGTTCCCGCTAGCCGCTTCTCGACATTCGTGTCTTTGGTTACTTTTAGACCTCTCAACTTTTCAGCAGCTGTAAATGCAACAGCAGACTTTCCGACGCCGGCAGTGCCATGCAGCCAAATGAGTTGATTTTTCTCTGTGTCATCCAGGAATCCGTGGATGCATTTGAGGAGATCCACCCGAGTCCCCTCCAAACATTTAGGGTGGGGCTGACGCTCACGGGAGTTGTATTGAGCACCCTTGACAGCGACCTCGGACAGCTTCGCCCAAATTCCTTCAAGAACTGTCAAAGAGGTCAGTGAGCCTGCAAGAAAGGGATGGAAGCACTGACATTGATCGTCACTCATAGATGAAAATATGCAATTGAAAATATTGGTCGGGTTTGAGCCTCGAGGGTGTGGTTAGAAATAGTTATCTGGAAGGACGATATACAAAGATTTCAAATAAAGCTTGTGAGTTATGAGTCTATGACACGACTTGGATTGCAGAACAACCCAGTAGCTTGTCGACTCAGAGTGCGAAGTGTAGATGGACGGATAGATATTCTGATATGAAAAGTTGATGGAAATCTCACTAGATGGAATGCAGTTGAAGGGCAAGTACTAGTAGGCGCTCGCCATCCAGTCAGGCCACCGTTCGCCAGGAACAGGACCTCAGGCCTCAGTCAGCAATCTCGGTGCCTATGAACAGTCTGAGAACCACTCTGCCATCTAATTATATCGTATTCTCTCGCGGGCCTCCAGCACCTCCATGTGAGTCTCCATTACTGTACCAACCATTCTCGTTGTCAAAAGTGTGGGAAATCAATACTAGATCTACCTTCAAGCTCAAGCGCTGGTTCCCCTACATACATCATACTCGTCTACCAAGTCGCGTCAAATCGACCTTCAAGCTTCAGTGTCCACCTGGACAGCACTATGAGGATATCATGTATCTGCTCTACCTCGAAAGTAAAATCAAAACCAATCTTGAAGAGTTTCACCCCTCCTAGCTTGCCAGGCCAGTACTTGAAGTTGCAGCTCCCTGAATTTGGCTTCTGTTACTGCCTCGACGACTCAGAGCGGCGCGAGCTCGATGACAAAGTGGAGTTTGACAAAGACTACGACGACGAAGATGTTGATGGGAAGGTTGTTAGTACAGTCCTTTCTGTCTTCAGGCGAACCCGGTAGCTTTGAATCCATTAATTCTTTTAGCTTTAATTCGAGAGGCTTTTGAGCCGTTTCACCCAGGGATTAAAACTTCTGAAACGAGTGCCTCAGGGTATGTCCGCTATTCTTTAGTCTTTTTCCAAGCCAATCGATAAATGCCAAGCACTGACAAGCATCAAGATTTGTCCATTGTTGAATGATTGATATAAAGTGGGACTTATTCGTATGTCGACCAGTGCACTAGAGTGTTTTAATCGGCTCGGTGATTACTCAGATCTGCTACAGCTGAACTTCAGATACCACTGTCAAATTGCAATATCTCCACCCAAACAGTTAATTGTGAGCTTCCCTCTTAGAGGTACGTTTCAGGTGTACACACTCGCTATTTGGCACGAGCCCAACTTACTAACTTGGGCTAAGAGGAATGTAGCGCCATGAAGATTATACTCAGGCAGACAGTTGCAGCTCGAGCGCTCAATCCTCAGCGAGCTCATGCATGCTGAAGGTTGGCGATTACACTTTGGCATTATGCACAAACTCTGTCAAATGTGAGCATTATCGCAAGTGTCCTCTACAGTACAGATAGTCCTAGCCATCCCATCTATGGTATTGCGATGCGCAGCTTGTCACATGTCTGGGGGACTTGCCTTAGCAAGGTGAAGTAGACGGGTGCTAATGCAATCAAGGTTGAAACCAATGCCTTCTTGGTATATGACCTTCTCTGTTTCCGGTCCTGCGGTGTTACCCTTCAAGCTATTCTTCAGTTTCCTTTGCTCTTGGACTGGAAAATGGGAGTAATTCAGTACCAGCCCTTCGTCACATCCAAAACACTAACATTCCATGACCGCCAGTCTTTTTCTCCAGCTTTGGTCATTCAAATTTTTGGCTTCTTGTTCTTTCTAAGCAAACAGTAAGCTACCACTACGCTCCACAAAATCGGTCGACTCACACCCAATAGTGTGTAGTGCAACTTTCCTACCTGATGGTTGCATTCTTCAGCTAAGGCTACACTGTTCTGGTCGTCGTGAACAACGTGTCCTTCAAGAAAGTGGACTGCGCTGTTCATACCCCTGAGGCTAATGGTAGCTTGAATCAGTCGTTGTAACAAACATGGAGATGATAAACAGAAGAGAACGTACAACGCTAGCTGAGCGCCATCGTTAGCATCTCCATATACAAGCAGAGGTTCACAGTAGTTGAGCAGGTCCTCAGTGCTCTTGTACCAGGCGGCGATCAAGTTACGCATGTCAACGGAGGAGTAGATGTTGTGGTAGAAGTTAGGGTTTGTAAAAGGGACTTGTTGAAGCTGTGAGCTATTTCGAAACGTTGACTAGACCTTAAATACCTGATAAGTATAACGACCATCTGAAATGCATCTCGTTAGCAAACACCTCAAGAAAATACAAGAACCAATTCATAGAACAAAAACACGATGATCGAGTCGCTTCTTCATGGGGTTGTGCCATTATTCCGATGTTTGATAATTATGTCATGGACCATGGTAGCGCGTCCACAGTGGCCCACAGCACGTAATTGTTTACCAGCGCACCTGCAATGTCATTTCTCACACTGCTGCATCACAAACAAGGCAAGTTGGCAACATCACCAAAAGTCCACAGATCAGAAATTACCTGATTTGGGTTGCGGCTGCGCCACAACGCTTCTCAGACGTGCCACATCATGGTCATAAGCAATCGTGCATACAATGTCATGCTAAACTATATGGGATCTGGACTATGTCATGCTAAGCTATATGTCAACCTGACAGCGAGTAGCTAATGTTTGTCTCGGTCTGCTATGACATTATCTATCCCATGTGTAGTATATCATTAAGTAATATAATTATAGTGCGCCATAACCCTCCTGTGCAAGTACATCATCGTCAAGTTCCTCATCTGAATCAGCCTCTACTCTATTGTCTGGGTCTTCCTCGTCTTCCTCGTCTTCACCTTCATATAATTCACCCTCCTCTTCCTCGCCGTCTTCCTCGCTGTCTTCCTCGCCGTCTTCCTCGCCGTCTTCCTCGCCGTCTTCCTCGCCGTCTTCCTCGCCGTCTTCCTCGCCGTCTTCCTCGCCGTCTTCCTCGCCGTCTTCCTCGCCGTCTTCCTCGCCGTCTCCTCGCCGTCTTCCTCGCCGTCTTCCTCGCCGTCTTCCTCGCCGTCTTCCTCGCCGTCTTCCTCGCCGTCTTCCTCGCCGTCTTCCTCGCCGTCTTCCTCGCCGTCTTCCTCGCCATCCTCCCTAGTATCCATATCAACATCATCCCATTCTTCATTGTCGTCAGGGATATTTGCTGGGGCTCCATCACTCTGCAAAAAGTTGTCCCACTCCCGTGTGACCTTATGACCAACGCCTCCACCACGAAAGCGCATAAACATATCTCTGTCTACAAATCTAGTACAGTAGTCAGAACTGTCAATGGTTTAGAAGCAAAGTAGGACATACATATTGACATAATGAAAGCGCCAGTCTGTGTCACCATCCTCCTTGCGACGGACAAATGAGGGTCCCATATAGTGATCTGTGCGTTCACGTGCGAATGCGGGAATGAGATGGACCCCGCGAATTACATTATCAGGATCTAGAAATCCGAAACATCCAGGATCGTCGCCTGTGAAGAATCCAAGCCGGTGCAAGCGCTTAGCAGACCAGCCGCCCTTGAATGTAACATCACGCGCAAACCAGCGTACAAAAAGTACATCCATGCGCAGCGGTTTCGATGTAGAGGTGTTTTTGTCGCCGTAATACCAAACATCTAAGTGCAAAATTCGGATGACCCGTGCATACCAGTATGGGTGGCGTTCGTCATCATTTTCATGCGAGAGTACCATGATGTCGGCATGAGTCTGAGGGTTGATGGTGTCTTGTTCCCTTTGAAGGTCATATGTGGTGTAATTGACCTGCAACACACCATGTTCGTGGATTTGGTTGTTAGCAAATATAACCAGATCCCGATCTTCATCAGTAAAGTCGTGCTCGTCACCCAAGTATTCAATCCCTCGGAGGCGGGCTAGAAGGTGGTCTTTCAGTTGCGGGATAAAATTCTAAAGCACAGCAGATTAGAGTTAGCACTAGCGTAAAGATACCACATACCTTCTTTGCTGGATCATCAGAGTCAAGTTCGCTCAACCACACAGTGAGATCAGAGGATGCCTTTGGGTACTTTGAAATATGGTAGTGGTCAGATGGCGAAGTGCGTTGACGTTTCTTTCTGGACTGGCTGGCTGCCCCTGCAAGAAGTTCACGTCGTTTCAATATCTTCTTCATAAGTCGGTTGCGTGCCTCTTGACGAGCCATGTTTTTGGATGTCGTTTTCTTGTTTTTCGGAGTTCTCGGGTACCAACGTTTGAGAGTTCGATGTTCCAATTCACCCTAGGAGTGTGTATCAGCGTGCATGCAATGCTTCTCTAAAAAAATAGTATATTACCGTCTGTGTAGAAAAATTGTCAGTTGTTCCCATGCGCCGTATTGTGTTGGGATAGTCCCCAAGTGCATGATATTTATATGTTTCGAGGTTGAGCCTCTTGAGCTTCGGTCCAGCCTGAGTTGTCTCCAAGTCTGTAGCCCTTTTCTTCCCTTCCTTAACAGTCTGCTGACTGGCCAATGCAGCAGCTCGTCGTCCACGGGCAGCATACTCGTGAGGGAGTTCAGTAGTATGGTAGTACAGGCATATAGTTTTCGAAAATTTTTGAACGGACTCGCCCAGAACCACAGTCGCAGTGTCAAAGAAAGCCAGAGTATCGTCAGTGTGCAGACGGAGCTTTGCATAGCCTTGCCATGCAGCAAGGTCGAAGAGCAGGTCAAGGACTATAGCGTTCTGGCCATGTTCATCGGGGAGAAGGCCCTCAAAGACAGGAAGGGCGCACTGCAATACTATTATAAGTCAGTTTATAAAAATTTGGTAAGAACGGACCTGCAGTAAATCTTCAAAGTCTCTCGCAGCGAGTCGCTTCATGGCTGATGCATTCTTGTTGAAATGCCGAATGGTGCCACGTCTGAAAGTCAGAACCCTCCGATAGCTGGCAGAGTATCAGTTAGTTGAAATAAATCACTATACCATTACTTACCGTCGATTAAGCTGCTGAACTGAATCACCAGCTGCTGCATGCAGTATCCGCATAAGGTGAGTAAAGATGGCTTTCCAAACCCCAATGTTGAACTCGTGCAACAGATCCACAACAAACAAGGCGAACAAATTGAATGCGAATTGGGAGAGCTTCTCTGAAAATGCATTCTAGAATGTGATTAGGGCCAGGTGTATCAATAGATCAATGTACTTACTTGCATAGGCACCAAAGGTTCGTCATTCAACAGGCCATTCACCCAAGTCCCAGAAACTGGAGCACCCTTCTCAAATATGAGTGACCGCGCCTTTGCAATGTTGTGGCGTCGTGAATTATCATCGACACGTTGCAACCTGTCTCGTCGTCTCAAATTGAGCTTCGTCCCCATCTTCGGAATGTCAACCTTCTTGACAAGACAGCGAGGGCAGGGGCATTGGCCTAGGAATTTAATACTTGCAAGTAGAACTCTAGAGATAATACCATCAGAATCAACAAGAATATTAAGTAACACACAGTACATACTTTTCCGGATAGTCAGCTGAGTATGTAAAAAATCGAGGGAATACTCTACGTGTGATGCCATCCGAACACTTGATGATGATACCGTGTTCATACGCGTCCATGAATTTGTCATCGAGAAGGAGTCTCCAGATAGCGTGAATCAGTTCACGCTTGCAGTAGGTGTACGTCTCGTCCGTCGAGGGTTCTCCGAACAACCCCATATACTGTTCTTGGAAATCATCAGGGAGCTATCTTGGGCTTCAGTTCCAATGTTCAGCATTAAATAATGAGATGAGACTCACATTTGGTATATAAGCAACGTGATGACATGCGCTGGCTGTTGGTTTCCTGCGAGTATATTTTGACTGATTTCCGAAAAATAAGTAGAATGGCCACATCGAAGCGTCCCCGAAATTGGTGAGGTGCGTTGAGTCAGACCAGAACATGAGGGAAGCAACGACACGCTCAAGATCGTCGTCAGGTTTGCGTGGCAAAGCGTTGACCTCCATGTATGCATCAAGCATTACAGGGGAGCTGTGAGCTTCTGAAAAGACCTGGATCATCTTTTCCTCAGAGACCTTCCAGTGTTGACTGAAAGGTGTCATGTTGAATGTTTGGGAGATGTCATCCTCGAAAACAGCTGTGATAATGTCAACAAGTGAGCGGTGATATACTCCAGGTATCTGCAGCTCAGGAGCATCCTCCTCTGATGCCCATTTCTGCTTCTCCTTTGGTAGACGGATCCTGGCTGTCAACTCCCGCCAACCATGTTCTTCCCGGAAAGGATTCGTTTTGTCGTCCAGGTACTTGTCGAGTAGCTTCAACTCACGGGCATGAGTTATTCCGATGGCATCTTCACTGCGGAAGAGAGGGTCTTCAAAAAAGGTGCCAAGGTGATCAAACTCGGCAAAAGACTTTGCATTCGTCCCAGAATATTGCCATGCCATCATAAGCCCACATGTTGGGTTAGTGAATGCATGGAACAGTTCATCCACCCCGACATCTGCAGGTGGAAGCCCAGCAAGAAGCGTGCTTGTTTCTGGGCTGGTAGACCACTGTCGAGGGTAGGGGCATCTGTCACCGTGTTAAGAGTGGTGCCGTCTGCAGGAGTGAATGTGGGACGGGTGGCGTATATACGATATAAGCCAGTGTCATCTGGCTCAGTCTTGAATGGCACCAGGATTGATTCTACAGCGCTAGGGCTAGGACTAGGTGGGTGATGGCCAGCGCTGTTGACCTCAGATGGAAGCGGTCCTGGCTGCAAGCATGAGGCTGCAGATTGCTCGCTGCGCAGCTGGTGATTGGTTCGTGGCATGTGCGCAAGATGCATTGATGAGCCAGGAAGATAATCCACATAGCGGCGTGGCATCCGAATTGTGCACCCTGAGCGATGCGAGAGAACTGGAGTAACCTGCAGTTGTACTAATGTTAATAATCATCACAAGTTAGGAGGCTAGAATAAAACACTTACATCATATTCAGCAGGAATCTCATTATCTGGAATCTGTGACGGCCCTGGGACTGCGTTATCCTGCAGCAGCATTAAATTATGAATGGTGCTAGAGGCTATGACTGAAATACGCACATCGGCCAGAGGCAGCACATCATTGTCAGGTGGGTCAGCCCGGATATCATCATAGACCTGGTCAATTCCATCGCGGATGATCTCATCCGAGTCCTTGATCCGAGGACGTTTTGCCTTGCTGCGCTTATCTGACTTGTGCTTTTTTGTCTTCTGATAGACAGAGCTGGTCAGCTTGATAGACCTATTATGCTCGCACTGCACAGCATGTGACGACAGCTGTCTTGTCGATTTAAATTGCCTCCCACAGCCAAGGCATGTCGGCTGGTCTGCAGACATTGTAATTAGAATAAGAGTATGATAATGTACGGGGGATAATGACTTACCCAGACATCCCTGACAGTCTTTATAGGTGACACAGACTGCCGCTGCTGAGTGCGCCGGCCAGATTACCGCTGTTGAGTTTTTTTTTTTTTTTTTGATCCTTGTTTATTGTCCGTTGGGGCTATGCCCTATGATGGACACTACCTACTGTACATCTAATCTATTCGTATATGCTTTGGTCCGTTTTTTGGTTGTCTATGCTATACAGTGGTCCTGGCTTGCGCGTGGATGTTAGGGCCTTCTTCAGGCTCTTGATATGATTTGTGCGACTTGTTGTCGCGTTTCCTCTATTCCTTCTCCTTTTCCGCTGGGGGGTTACATCTCCGAAGGTTTGTTCCAATCTTCTCGTGCGCGCGATGTACGTCAACGTTGCTCTCATTCCCTTGCTTTCGTTCAGCAGGTACTCGATTTTGCATTGTCTTGCTCCGACTTCTTTCCTCATTTGTTCTCTCTGGTTCACGTATGCTGGGCAGACTAGGATGAAGTGGTGTACCGTTTCGTCATGGTTTTCGCATGCTGGGCAACGCGCCGTTGGGGATTTTGCTATTCGTTTGAGGTGTTTGTTGAGCGCTATATGTCCCGTGCGGAGTTGAAACATCAGTGAGCTGTGACGTCTCGGTAGCTTCTCTATCTTCTTTGCAAACTTCTTTGATGGTGCTGACGTGTCGACTGATTTGAGCAGTGTGTAGCGCGGTGAGTTCTCCATGATGGTGGTGGCCTCTTTTTTGATCTTTGCGTAGAAGTGTTGTCTTAGTGCCGCTTTGCTCCTTGGTAGGATTCTGAGTTCTCCTTCCTCGGTTAGGAGCGACTTTGGCTGGGCTCGTGTGTCTGATGATTCGCCTCGTGCGGCGCGTTTCGCGTGAGTGTCTGCCTCTTCATTCCCTGGTATCCCTACATGGCCTGGCGTCCATCTGACTTTGAGTTTTCTTTCGTCGTGCTCAGGGATGAGTCTTCTAAGATCATCGTGGAATTGGTCCATGAGGTAGTGTCCTGGCTGTGAGCGGAAAGCTTCGGTTGCTCTTATCGCTGCCTGATTGTCGACACCTAGGGATATGGTGCCCCTTCTTCCTCCCGTCTCCTTCAGCAGTTGTACTGCTAATATCATCCCCACCAACTCTGCTTCATAGACCGTATGCTCGCAGTCGCTCCCCAAGTGAAACCTCTTGCTTCCTATCACTTCGTTGCCTCTCATGACCACTGCTGCTCCTCCAACTCCCCCATCCACCATTGACCCGTCTGAGTACGCCCTTAGGTTTTCATCGGCGAGTCCATCTTCTATCTTTGCTGTCTCGGCCTTCTCCGCTATGTGGATGTCTACATCCGGCTCCCACTTGGGGTAGTGTCTGACTGGGTCTATCTTTTCCACCGTCAATGGGTTGATCCTGAATTCATACATCAGCTTATGCAGTGGGGATGGATAGCGTTTTTTCCCCTTAAAATCTCTCTCTTTGCCGTAATCGTATGCGTTCTTGATTCCCTTGGCTAGTGGATGTTTCTGTGGGAGTGTCGCCATTCTGAGCGTGGCTCTGTAGCACGCTTTTCAAAGAGTCTGCTGAAAAGGTAGTACATTAGCGTGCGCGTCTAGCATGTCTGTGGGACTTGATCTTAGTCCTCCCGCAATTGATATGGTTGCCATTCTCTGCACTCGCGCCATCTGCGAGGCGAAGCCTCTTGCTCCTCGCCCTTTCCCCCTTTTCCCCCTCCCCTTTTCTACTAGACCTGCGCACCACACATCTGCGGCGTACAACATCTTCGGGACGATTACTCCCTCATACAGTTTTTTCATCAGTTTCCCGTGTATTCCCTTCGTCGGACGTATCATCCGGCTACATGCTAGCGCGTACTTCGTTCCTTTGGCCAGTGCGTGGGCCGCCTGCTCCTTGAAGTTTAGATTTTCGTCGATGATGATTCCTAGAAATTTGTGCGACTTCGAAGGTTGGATTGTGTGATCGCGGATGGTGATGGGTACTCGTGGCGTAGGGACTGTCTTGTTGGGGTTTTCGGTGCTTCGAACTCGTATCCTGGAAAGACAAATTAGTGCGGTTTTGTCTAGCTCAAACTCAGCGTTGTATTCCTCGCTCCAGTCAAGTGCACCTCCTTGCTTTTCCATCATGTTTTTGACCTTTGCGTTTGATTCCTCGTATGAGCGCCCTCTTGCTATTAGCGCTACATCGTTGATGAATCCTAGACTCAGTTCTCCTTTGCTGGGTCTCGGGTCTGCGACTCGCAGGACTGGTGCGTTGTAGAAGATGAAGCCCATTGGGGATAGCGGACATCCCTGGTCTAGTCCATCTGACACATTGAACAAGTTTGACTGGTAGTCGTCGAAAAAGAGATGCGTCGTTCTGTTGTCCAGTCTTCGTTTGTACCAATCTACATATTCCTTTGGTATTCTTGCTTTTCTGAGGTTGTGTAGTAGCTTGCTTGCTACCACGCTCGGGAAGGCCGCCTTTACGTCAAGGAAGAGTAGGGAAACGTGGTTGTTTGTTTTCGACGCCCAGGAATCTGTTATGAACTTAGTTAGCAGGTGGAGGGAGTCTACCGTTGATCGTCCCGGTCGACCGCCGAAGTGGGTTGGGGGTAATAGATGGTGTTCTTCTGCAATATATGTTAGATCGTCAGCAACACATGATGAAAGGATCTTAGCCATCGTGTCTAATAGCGTTATCGGTCTATATGCCTTCGGGACACTGTAGTCTGGCCTTCCTGGCTTCCTGAGTACGATCGTCGAGGAACATTTCCATTCGTTCGGGTACACTTCGAGGGTGAACGTAGCTCTGTATATTGGTGCAATGAATGGTACAAGAAGGTCAGCGCATTTCATGAATACTACGTTGCTTATCCCATTGGGTCCTGGGGCTTTGAACGGTGATAGTTTCGCGATTGCTCTGTGTACTTGCTGGTTCGTGATTGGTCTGAATTCACATATTGGAGGGTCATAGTCGAAGTCCGGGTTCACTTGGTCATCGTCTGGCGGCGTTCTGAAGAATACCTCGTAAAGTAGCTCGCTCTTTCGGGTGTTATCTTGCATCGTGTTGTCCTGATTGTTTGCCCTCGGGTCTTGGAGGGTTTTGATCCTTGTGTGTATCTGGTCGGAAGGGTCGCCTGCTATGTATCTATGAAAGGTCCATACTCCTGTGAATGTCAGTTCCTCTAACCATTCTGTCCAATGGTTTGTCTTCGCTCGCTTGATACTTTCTGAGAATCGGTTTCGTGTGATTCTATATTCCTTGTGCACTGGGTCGTTTCGTCTCGCTAATTTCTTTCTTGATATCCTTCCTAGTTTGTGTGTTGCTTTTCGTTCGGTGTCCAGTTCCTTCGACCACCATCTCTTCGCGTACGGGGATGGTTTGGTCTTCGGTACGCACTTCTCTACTGTTTCGGCGATGCTTGTTGTGAGTGCCTTGAACGCCTCGTCGAACTGTTCTCGTGTCTTGATTTCCGTTGCCTGTGGGATGTCGTCTAGTTTAGTTTCAAGGACCTCCCGGAACTCTTCCCAGTCCGTGTCTCTGAAGTTGCGCTTGGGGCTGGTTTCAATTCGTTCTGGTTGGAGGTTGATGGTACTAATTATGGGGAAATGGTCAGTTACTACTGGGCGTAGCTGGTACATCAGGAAATTCACACATTCCTTGACGTGCCCTTATCATGCTTAATCAGCTTAACTCACTTATCTCAAAACTTGTTTGCTCTCTCTCACATCATTCACCTGGCATATCTTATATTTTTTGAGTGCGAAATACAATAAAACATGTATATTAATATATCTCAACTTTTTTTTTCTGAATTCATTCACATTGAAATTTTGGACAAGTAGATTCAATTTCACCAAGGCAGTTAAGTGTAAATAAGTCCGCATAAGGGCACGTCAAGGAATGTGTGAATTTCCTGATGTACTCTACACTGCACTGCGTGAACGAGTGCTCAAGATCTGCTGAACAAAATACATTGTCTGGGCGCGTTAAGTTTTTGGTGTTTGATGCCTCTAGAGTGGCTATGTTTGGGGGGAGGACCTGGACTAAGTTATATAGTGATAGAAGGTTTATCAGTACTCCCGCGGCGTCTAAGTTCGCCGCGGTGAAGAGATGTACATTATTTTGCATTTCCCACATTGGGTGGTGGCGATTGAAATCGCCTAGCCAGATTATATGTTCATTATATACAGTGTTGTCGCCTTGAGCGATTCGCTGCTGCGTGCGATGTCTCTGGGAGTTTCGTTCAGACACCATGTGCCTCTCCATGAAGTGGAGTGTGCTATCGCTATCGCAGGGGTTATATATGTTGTAGATACGCACCTTGCTGAAAGCCCCCGTTAGCTCTATCGCCATAGCATTCGCTGACTTGAGTGGTATAATGTGCCAATTGTTTTTCGATAGTCTCTTGTTGACTAGGATTATCGTCTGTGATCGTCCTGGGTTTGCGTGGTGGTCCGTTGGGTAGATTACGTCCCAGAACTGTCTTAGATTGGAGGCGTTAGCAAGATTCACGGGGTTGAGATATGGTTCTTGGATGCACGCTATATCGTATATGTGCGGGTTTAAGTTTTTCAGCATGTGCTCCCATGCGTTGTTGGATTTCCGAAGGTTTTGCTGCCAGATTTTCAAGTCTTCGCGTTCTTGGTGTGTGTTGTCGGCATCATCCATCACTAGTTTCCGGCATGGTCCTGGTCCCACCCTCTTTGTGGGCTGTAGGGTTCGTGGGGGGAGCCGTAAGGGGAGCTAGACCATCTTGGAGGTGTTGATTGCGTTTCGGTCTCTTCTTGGGTGGGTGGTTTCCATTGTGTTCGGTGGTCTGCTTGAGGTCTTGTCATCTGCCATGCTTCTGGGATTCGGGATTGACCTCCCAATGGGATTCGGTTGGCGTTCCTGTTGTTGAGGTTCCGTTCCTCGCGTTCTTGGTTGTTGTTGTTGTTGGTGGGCCGTCCATGTTCCGCTCTGTTTCTTGGTGGTGGGTATCGTTGTGGTTGATGATCCTCCATCGCTTGCTGCCATATTGGGGCTGTCTCGTTGTTCTCTTCAAAATTTTGACTCGTTAGTGGTTCCCAGGTAAGAGGGTCTTCTGTGAGGAAAAATCGGTACTTAGCGTCTTCATTGCGGTTCTTGTGTCCATCCCACTTCTTCGTGAACGTCGGGCATTGTCGACTCCAGGCCGCGTGGCCCTTCACTTTGCAGTTCCTGCAGAAGAACTCGTTTTGATCTGTGACTTGGCACGCGGCTGTTCGGTGGTGTTCCCCGCATGTACCGCACGTCTCCTGTTCCTGTGGGCATTCTGCGGCCATGTGAGTGTTTTCGAACGAGTGGCATTTGAGGCATCTGGTCGGTTCTGGTATTAGCTTTCTTCCATATACAGTGGCTCAAAAAACTGTCCGCATGTTTTGACATTTTTCACTATCTATGATATTGTGTGAGAATGAACAAATTCCTCAAGGACATACTTATACCACATTGTAGTATGGCTTCAGGGCTTTTATTTGAGCCCTACACCGTGGGAATCGGCGGAGATATGGTGGAGATATAAGGCTTATAAAATGATGACTCATGTGGACAGTTTTTTGAGTGTATATTAAAACTATATAAATCATTATTTATGACACCATAAAAATCATGCCACTATTATATAAATTATAAAGTGGTGTCATTATGTTATTTTATGACTATATCTAACTATATAAACCAGAATATCTCATGTATCATAGTCATAATCACCATGAAAGCCATCTCCTCTGCTCAAAGAGATAATATCCTCTCTCTGTCTTATGCTGGCCTCTCTGCTCGCCAAATTTCCTCTAGAACTGGAGTATGCAAGTCCACTGTGGCCAAGTTCATCAAAGAAAGCCACCCAGACAAGGAAAACTCTTGTGGAGGACGTCCATCCAAGCTTACCTCTACTGACAAAAGAGCTATTATCCAACATATCACTACAGGAAAGGCTGATAATGCTGTCCAAGCCACCCATTATATCAATTCCACCATCACTACCCCTGTCTCTTCACAAACTGTGAGGAATGTTCTCAAGGCAGCTCATCTCAAGGCAGTAACAAAGAAGAAAAAGCCTCTTCTCTCCATCAAACATAGGCAGAGAAGACTAGCCTTTGCCTTAGCTCATCAACACTGGACTGTAGAGGACTGGAAGCGTGTTATATGGTCAGATGAGACCAAAATCAATAGGATTGGGTCAGATGGGAAGGTGTATGTATGGAAAAAGAAGGGAGATGGCCTAACAGACAGAGAGGTTAATGGGACTGTCAAGTTTGGAGGAGGTTCTTTAATGGTATGGGGCTGTATGGGATGGAATGGTGTGGGAATGCTTGCTGAGGTTGAGGGGAAGATGAATGGTGAGCAGTATGTGGACATTTTAAATGACCACTTGCTGCCTAGCTTGGCAGAATCAGGGATTGATGAAGAAGATATCATTTTCCAACAGGATAATGATCCCAAGCACACATCCAGAAGAGCTAGGGAATGGTTTGAAGAACATAACATCAATGTTCTTGACTGGCCAGCACAGTCTCCTGATGTCAATGTCATTGAACATCTCTGGGGAACACTCAAGAAAAAGCTTCAAGCCTATGAAAACCCCCCTAAAGGAGTATGGGAGCTTTGGGAGAGAGTAGCAGTGGAATGGGGGAAGATCACAGCTGAGGATTGCCAGAAATTAATTGAGAGTATGCCTAGAAGGATAGAGGCAGTAATTAAAGCCAAGGGAGGTCATACAAAATACTAGAATACCTGGTTATTACTGTAAAATACTTGAGTCAAAAAACTGTCCGCATGAGTCACCATTTTGTGAGCCTTGTATCTCCACCATATCTCCACCGATTCCCACGGTGTAGGGCTCAAATGAAAGCCCTGAAGCCATACTACAATGTGGTATAAGCATGTTTTTGAGGCATTTGTTTGTTCTTACACAATATTATAGATAGTGAAAAATGCCAAAACATGCGGACAGTTTTTTGAGCCACTGTACTTTCTTACCTTCGATTGTCAGGCCGAACTTGATGGCTTGATTTGCTCCCTCCTTGGAGTTAAAGGTCACTATTATGTGGGCTGTTCGTTGTCCTGGTTTGCGCCTTGCTTCCGGTTTGATGTATCGCGCCTTGCTAATCGTTTTTGGTTTCAAGCCCGCCTTCTTCTCGACGTCCGCTAGTGCTGCTGGGTTGTTGGGTACAAAGGTTACTGGTACATTTTCCACTATAACGTTGTGTGTTCGCTCCTTGATCACTATTTCCGCTCCGAAGTGTTCCAGGAAGTATCCTCGGTTTGCTGCCACGTTGAACCACTCTGCTGCCTCGGGTGAGTTGAGCTCGTAAAGGACTCCTCCATGAGGGAGACGGCGTGCTGAGATGAAGTTGATTGATGTTGGAAGTACGACTTTCTCCTTTGACATTTGCTCCACTGCTAAGGTGGCCTTTGCTACTAGTTGCGCCTCCGTTAGGTCTTTCAGAGAGTTGGCGAAGAGCTGTGATCGTCTGTCGACTAGGATCTGCCTTGCCTGTGTCTTGCTTCTCGCTAGTACCTTCGTTAGTGGGGCAGGGATGTTAGTTTTGGCTGCATCTGCAAATGTTCGTGGTCCGTCAGACCGTTCATCACTCGTTCTTTGTGGCGTTGTGCTCTTCATGTTTCCAGCTATCTTTCCCAAATCTTCTGCTGATGATTTCAAGTTGGTGCGTACCTCCGTCATCGACTCTATTGTTTTCTTTTGCGCGTCTATTGTTTCTGTTAATGTCTCGACTTTCTCGTCTAGGGTCGCAATCGGTCCGCCTATTAGGGCTTTGACTTTTTCTATGATGTTTTCCGTGTTTATTTCCGTATCGACTTCCTGTATTATTAGTGCAATTGCTCGTAGTATGTCAGTATGTGTGGCGCCTAGATTTGCTGTGATACTAAATTCGAATAAAGCTACCGAGATTGATTGCAACATGCTACCGGCTGTTGGCATTACGAGACCGTGCATGGACAAGATTTTTCGTGCTGTGTTCAGGTTGACAACATCTGTCTTCGTTCCTGTGCCCGATATGTGGTCTTGTATGGGTCTACTGGTTGAAAGCAAAGGTTTATCAGCTGCTGTCCGTCGGTTGGCCCTACCTGTGGTTGTCGTGGTGACCGGGCTCGTTGAGTTGATTGTTGGCATTTTGTTTGCTTTGTTGCTTTGTTCTTGGTTCTTGGTCTAGGGTTTTGGCGGTTTGTCTGGTGTCCTGGTGACCGCTGGGGCGCCTCTGGGCGTCCTTAGTGCTGTTGAGCACGTTGTTGGCGGTTGGTTTCCGGGGTCCTAGTCGGGGTGCCACCTCCCGCTGTTGAGTATGCTGGTTCTAGCCCTAGAGGATCAGGAACTCTGGTAGATAACCTCAGCCATAAGGTGATTCACCATAAGAGAGGAAACGCTGCAGTAGAGATAGTATTGGAGGCAGCTTCTATGCTGAAGGTGGACTTGATCTTTGATATCTGAATCACAAGTCACACTATGACACCATTGATTTAGAAATTGATATTGGATTGTCAAGAATACAGTACAGAGAGGGAAACATAACGGGTACCGGAATGAAGTGTATGCATTAGTAAAAATCCACAACAGGTACAAAGACGAAATCGAACTCTGACTCACCATCCCAAAACGCACTCCAAAAGCTAGACTTGCCTTCATTGGCATGCCGATGACATGTAAAGAGAACGCGGTGAGGCCGTAAGCTGCTCGACATTGTCAAGGCACTTATGCTGGTCCATTCAGGAGGTGGTGGATGACATGGGCTGAAAGAGCAATGGCAAAGACGAGTAGAGGGAGGGTGTTACGTAGCAGGTTGAGGAGCTTGTGACAGAGATCTCAGCTGGGACAGGATATTCGACTTGAAAAACGCTATGGCGATGAGTGGGGTCCGTTACTCCTGCCTGAATCCTAAGTAAGTACTAAAACATGAAAATAAAAATGAGTTTTCCCAGGGCACCCTTGGGTGCTCAGGGACCGAGATGCGCAAGTTAACGGCGGATGGTCGTGGATCAGGGCCTAAGCACCCAACAGTGTCCCGCTGAGGGGAGCCACGCAAAGTGCTCGTATTGGCAACTGGTATGAGCGAGCGCCCAATGGTACTAACTGAAGAAGTAAAAAGAACAAGTTTGAAAATTTGGTTTCGAACATCACGTGACTTTTCAAAGTCAGCCGGCAAATACTGGTAAGGCAAAGAGACGCGACTACGCATTTTTCATATTCATCCTCAATCAAATACTACTAGTACTACTAATTTTTATAATCACCTACTATGCAATCCGAATCTATTCTCGTCAACGGTACCGACCAGGTCATCGTCCGGCGTGACAATATCATTGTCATGGATATCGAGAATATCCTAACTGGCTGGCTGACTTACGAGATTAATTTTACCCCCGAGAACCCGGGCCCATTGGTATTAATGTCGATCTTTTCATGTTACTTACTGACAATTTGATCTAGAAACTTATTATCTGACTCAAAGATCCTGTCAAGATGGTTCACATTGAAGAATCTTCAGATAGCGAGGCGGACTTGTTGATTCCAGGCAACCACAAGAGGAAAAAGCGAGTATCATTCGGTTCTCCTCTCGCAATAAGATTGCTAACTGAATCTACAGGACCTTGTCGACCAATCGCGAGAACAAGAGGACCAAAACGTGATAATGTTGGTAGTGTTCTAGTGAGTTGTACTAACATCAAAATTTACAGGTTCGCAACCAATACCATCAAGCTCGCTGAAGATCTTGCAGGCCTCAAAATCACATCTCAGAGTTCCGGGTAAGGTTTTTTTTTATATTTGTCTGATTGTGACATTGATACAACTTGATCTATAGGATTAATACCATCAAGGTGAAACCAGTGCGCCTAGTCGGATTCTGCAAACAACCCCTGCCACGCAAACCCAAATTTGACAGTAGCACTACTTGGCCGCCTGTCCGTCGCCACCATTTCAGGGACGTGGAGCCTAAAGATTCCGTTGTTGGTCTAGATATTTTGCGCACTTTCCCTGCTCCTGTTACCGCAGACTTGACTTAGTTTAGATTTTGCTGTACCATTCTTTTTGCTCTCGCATTGCTTTCATGTAATTTTATTTTGCAATCTGTACACAAGAATCATGTAATTGTAGAATTAATCATTGTACTTGACGCGTCAACATAGATTTTGAGAGATCGCATAGACGCGTCGAGGTTTCCCAGGGTGTTCTCAAAACACGTCAATAGTACCAAACAAAAGTTTGTAATCAATAATGTCATGGACGTGTATTATCATATTCCATCTTATTTACTACCATCATCATGCCAGCACATAGGCACCGCTCACTGTCAACCTCCAGTAGCTCCTCATCAGACAGCGATGACTCAATGACTCGTCAGTCACGCTCCACTTCACCACCCACGACTTCGCCAGTGCACGAAGAACCGAAACGGAAGAAATCCCTGCAAAAACGCATAAGGGAATCATCGGATAGCGACAACGACGTGAAGAAACCCAACAAACGAATAAAGTAAGTTAGTTTCGCGTTATCGTGTGCATATATGCATATCTAATCCCTCCTTCTTAGGAAACGTAAAGACTCAGACTCAGGCAACAAATCCAAACAGTAAGTACATGCCAGCACATCCGAATCATGCTTATCTCTCAATGTCCGATACAGGAAAGGAATGTCACTGCAAGAGCAATGCTTACACGTTGCACATTGGATACCCCGAGGGGTAGACATGTTTTGCAAACTTACTGATGTCTTTCGGGTTGCACCTCTCGTCGAGCAGTGAGAAGCAGCCGAAAGAGCGGACCATATTGAGGATGAACAAGTTAAGAATGACCACGAAGCAATCTTGAAGAACATGTGAGTACAGCTCATGATCACATTTCATTTTCGCTAATAACACTACTCTAGCTCCAAGGATGACGAGGCACGAATGATGCGAACCTACAAGAAGATAACCACAGCTGCCCCATACCTACTAACACTGGTCAATGGTAACAAGAAGAAGTGGCGAGAACTCGAGGCACTTCTCACTGAGGTAAGCAGTTGTATGCGTGCATACATGCACTGGTTTGTGCGCTAATGCCGCTTACAGATGCAAACGATTATCGGACAAGTTCATTCGGAGGACGCTAGCCATCTGAAACCTGTCATTGGACAGTATGCAGCATATGACCCTGATGACAAAGATCTGGACCCTCCCATTCGTGCTAATAATCAACGGTCACGCGCAAAGATGGGTATTAATCACCCGCAGCTCGCCAGGATGCTCTGTCCTGTGAAGCACTTGGGTGAATATTTGAAAGATCCTATAGCGTAAGTACCCTCCACTATTGGTTGAAGTTACTGATGGTTTTGATTAGAACACGCCAAAAGTTGCAAGATGGAGATATCAAGATGCGCACATTGGTCTGGCCGGCCATGGTATACTCCGGTAAGATCGCTGGGGAAAATTTCAACCCTCAGCAGGTGCAGAACGGACTATTTGAAGGATACCTTCTCGAGCGAGTGAGTGATTTTTTATTAGACCGATTGATCTTCGAGCATTCATCAAACCTGTCTCTCTCAGGTGATGAGGCATCTCTTCACAGGACCTTCCTCCGCTCTTTGCGCAGACAGCGAATCTGTTGGGACGCGTCCATGTAATGCACGTCTCCATAATATGATGGAGGTAGAAGCAGAGAATATTGCATATGGTGTGATTCAGGTACGTCTCTCAATACACTTACTTTTTACATTTTAACTACTACTGAATGTCCTCATACAGAGCCGTTTCGCCATCAGTTCACGCGACAAGTGGAAGGAAGAAGACAGAAATTACAACTACTGAAGTGCCTATTATCGGGTCATTTCAACTATTTGTGACGCCCCAGACCCCAATTGGGCAAAGGCACTGCACGAGCATTGGAACCTGTATGTATGAACTTCTTTTATGAGCAGTGTCTAACCTTGAGCTTCATAGCAAATTGTTCAAAAACAAGCTTGGGCTTCGTGCATCATCTTCCATGAACACCACCGATGACGACGACGACGACGACTTTGCTCTAATGCGAAAGCAGTATGAGCAGAGGCTTGCAGACAAAGCCACTGCGCGGATGGTTTCTTCGGATTCTGGTCCTGGAGAGGAGCTGCCTACTCCACCAAAGAGTCCATCTGTCCCTGTCACTGCATCCGAGTCTGACGTCATTAAATCTAGCACGAGTCTGCCACCCGAGATTCCACCTCCCAGTCAGATCCGAAGCCTCAGGAATCTGCGACATCCAAGAAGCCCGAGCAGCAGGCAGTATCTGCTAAGGAACCAGCCGTTAATGAGGATTTCAGTGATCTTCATCAGGAAATTCACACATTCCTTAACATGCTTAATCAGCTTAACTCACTTATCTCAAAACTTGTTTGCTCTCTCTCACATCATTCACCTGGCATATCTTATATTTTTTGAGTGCGAAATACAATAAAACATGTATATTAATATATCTCAACTTTTTTTTTCTGAATTCATTCACATTGAAATTTTGGACAAGTAGATTCAATTTCACCAAGGCAGTTAAGTGTAAATAAGTCCGCATAAGGGCACGTCAAGGAATGTGTGAATTTCCTGATGTTAGTGAGCCTGACGAACTTGACGAACTTGAGGAAGAACCCCAGCCACCAAAGTCCAAAGCCAAGAGGGGCCGTAGTATTCGTAAGGTTGTTGTACAGTCGCCATTACCAGCACCAAAGAAGGCCAGGAAGACCCGCAAGAAGAAATGAATGGTTGCTCATCTTCGTAGGTCACACCATGCTTTGCTTACATTGTGCTGACTGTTATGATATTCACATTTCAGGCTCGCTCACCATCGCTTTGTCGTCTCTTCACATCAACGTCTTCGCTGTGCCGTCCATCTCTTTGTTACCTTCGCTGTCTCTTTGCATCAATGTTTTCACATTTTCGCATCCAAGTCTTCGCTGTCAAGTTTCATCAATCATTGTACTAATACCAGGATCCGGGATTACTCATTTCTGACCGCAATGCTCACTCTGTTTTACCCTGCTGCGCACTTTACAGTACATTCAGGACCTTACTCGTAGCTAATGCCATGTAATACGATAGCAAATTGACATCTGTTTAGCATGACATATCAGTGTGATAACCATACAGAACAATGGAAACGGCTGAGCAGGACATATCAGCATGATACATGGCTAGCAGCTGAGGAATGATCAGCAGTTGAGCAGCACATTAGCGAAAAAAACGAACCTAGGTATAACCAGATAAGCGGACCCTGGGACCTGATACGCCTGCCGTCCCTTAAACGCCTTCTAAGGGCTGATGCGACCTTAGATTACCATCTCTGGAATGGGAAATTTTGGTGATGAAGGAGCTGAAACGAAATTGAATGGGTGATGATTAATCAACTAATCAAACCTGAACTCTGATTCAGTTACCAACAATGATACGTCTGGGATGATCTCAGCGTGTCATTCAGTGCAAGCGCGGGTAGGCTGCTACCCGGGTAGTGACAAAAAGATTTGGTTTGTCTAGAGTGATTTCCCTTTCAAGCCAGTACACAGAACAAACTACTTGAAGTACCACGATAACATCTCGAGCAGTTTTTCCTGATAATTGCAGAGAATTAGACAACCGTTAATTCCAACAAGCATTACACGTTACTACTAGTCGATATATGCACGTTTCCCGGAAAGCAATAGAGGTATACCAGTTGCTGCATCAGAATCGGCCACGAGCTTGGCGTGATATTCTCGAACGCTGAGGATGAGGCGTGGTCCCAGCACAAACATCTGCACGTACGAGAAAATTTCCAAAATGGCGGCAGAAATCTGAACTTCAATGGAATCTAGGTCCTATAAAAACAATGAACAGCGGTCACACTTGGCAACAGATCGGCGCACCGAGATATTTGGAGAGAGCTGGATACGGAGGGCCGAGAAACAAACAGCGGTAAAGCTAGCAGGTGCGACCCCTCAGCGAGAAAAGATAACCGCATTCAAATTATGAGCCCACCTCGCAAAGTAAATCACATGATATTTTAGTAACACCCTGAAACAGTCACCAATAATCCCCCCTCCTGAGTGTTGTCGTAGTTCACGGAAGTGTTTTACAGCAATCCAGATTGAAAGACACAGTGTGACGACCTCCCATACAGTGGTGAGTATCCAAGTCATGGATATTAATAGTAGGTCGCCTGATTTAAATATATAAGCGCATGCATGTGTGCCGGAGAGGATGAGTTCCTCTGATATTCGTCAAACGAGCCTGATTCCTTGATATGTACTAAAGCTTACCCCCTGACATATTGCTGAGTACTATTGCGGCAATCACTCCGCAGGCAGTGTTGACAATCAGAAAGATTATAGTGAGAAATATAAGAATTTGTCTAGATCTCTGATACATGGCATGTAACCGAGTGAGCATGACAACTTGTACGATGTTTCAGTCAATGGGACCAAAGTAACGCAGCGGAGTCGCTCACCACCCAGCATTGCAGCTACAATCACATTGATCCAATTTAATGTGGAATACAAAATAGCGCCTGAAACACACGATTAACGATCATCCTCGAAGATTCAAAGATTCCCAAGAAACTTACATCTATGGTAGTCATTGTACTGAGAGAAGAAGTTGGCCGAGTATCACACTCACTCCTACACATGAGGACAATTAATAGCACAAGAATCGTAAGTACTAGGGGAGGGTACTCACTGCATCCGTCAACGAAGATGCTGTGTGCCACCGATCAGAAGACGCGGACACATTGTATAAAGGAGACGCACCCATCGTAATATTGATGCTAATTGTGAGAGATGGCTGATTAGCACAGCACCATCATAATAACCCTGCAAACATACATATAATATGGTATTCCAACGTAACGTATCTATAACAAATCGGAGTCAGCACAATTTACCAACTGCACTTATAACATAAGCCACTTACACTGAGATATAGAACAGCCATCAAGGACCAGCGTTGTCTCTGTGCCGACATGATTGTACCATCGCGTTGTCGTCTAATACGACTGTCTACTCACCCAGATCAGTTCAACCTATTAAACCGTTATAGCGAGATGGCTGCTGTCGTGATAATATCATCAACCCACCTCTTGTCCTAAAGTCAGCGCTGGAAATATCATAAGTATATCAATAGTTCTGCAATAACATTTGACTCACCCCAATCATATATCAGTGCGGTAGATGAGGCAACTGCGAAACCGCCATGTTAGAATGAGACGCCATCAACATGGCCAGCTCTCGACGAACATGTAAAATAGCTGGATAAACGAAACGAATTGATTATCGGCCACCAATGGGAATGGTTTGAGACCAGTGTCATTTACGAGGAAGGGTGTATTAGTGTGAACAGGAAATTGTATGGACATACGATGATAGCTTTCAAGAAAGTTATATATACTACCACCTGGCACCTGCATCGCAAACATCGGCTATAGAGATGAAAGTACGTCATCGCCTCAAAGCCCTTGATTGCCCGCACGAAATAATTAATAACAACAAAGGTGGGCATCAGAAAACGGATCATAGGCTCCTTGACTAGCCGTGAGAACTATAGCACATGCCTGCTAAAGATGGCCATGTATACATCGTGAAAAAAAAAATCAGTTATCCATGAATGAGTCTGAAAACCCTTGGCTAGGTCAGAGGTAGAGCAATGCGAGCCGATCACGGAGCTGCGTAAGAAAATCAGCAACTCTATGCAAGGTCAAACATGACCATGTGATGACCGAGTCCACTAGTTCTCTGATGTAAAAAGTGATCCGTCATGAGTCAGGGAATTATGCTTGCTACGTAGACTTGATGCATCAAATTCGGACATATCTGGATGGCAGTGCAAAATGACAATGACAAGGATTGTGCGACTCTGGAAAGCGATGCTACAACGCACTGTTGTGACGTCCATCTGCATCAGCCCTGCATCAATTTGCATATCAAGTTGACTGACTGGTGAACTCGGTACATATATGATACTGCTCCTAGGTCAAGACAGAAATAAGAGTGCACACGGTATGACCAAGGAAACTCGGCTACGACACCAAGGCGCGAGCTGACCTACCCTGAACTATTCACGTGATCACCTGTGTAGCGCTGAATGTTTTGAGCAATTACTACTGAAGAGTGATGCGTCGGTCAAACAAATCACACAAGGTGCGCATGGACTTGTTCATCGACTACATATACATAGACAAGTTATCTAGGTTCCCAATGTTAAACTTAGGCCCGCTGAACCACGATCCCGTCATGCTCATCCTATGGACGCGCCATATGACCACAGCTCAGACTCCGAACTTATCCCTCCCAATGCAAGTATGGTTGACTTGTGTCCTAGGCCGTTCAGGGGTGTTATGCTTTGCGCGACGGGTACAATGGACAAGGTGCGTTGGCTCTGGCTCAGATCATAACAGATAGCGGCGAAGTTAACAGTATGTGGGAAGCCTACCTTGTTTAAACAGGCATTTGAACTCGGCGCTACATCTACCAGTGACTTTACGGATCGAGTGACTCATTTACTAGCAAACACCCACGGCGGAGCCAAGTATGCGGTGAGATTACTCTTAGGTGCCTCTTGTCTTTGTTTAATCCTATTCATACGGGTGCAGTGCGCGTTAGAACGCAAAATACCTATCATGTGTCCCGAGTGGATAGCAGATGCACACCAGGTTTGGTTGCGTGGAGATGACGTATACCTAGCAGAGGTGAGCACAACATAATCGCTGACATCACACTCCTAATGTCCATAGACTGTTTCTACGCACCGCCTCCCCATCTTCTCTGGCGTCACACTCTCGCTATCAGGTATTGACGATCTCGAGCAACGTGCAAACATAAACCGCATTCTCACCAGACACGGCGGAACATACGTCAAAGCCATTGAACGCCCTGTCAAAGTGACCCATCTAATCTGTTCAGGCGACAACGAGACCGAGAAGATGCGCTACGCTGATAAATTCAACAAACGTGGCGAGGCAAAGATCCATGTCGTCTGGGAAGAGTGGTTCTGGGACTGCTTGGAATTTGGCGGACGGTTCGAGGAAAAACGTTACGCCGTCACGCGGCCGAGGCCAGAGAGGAAGACCATGAACGAAGGTAAGTAGACATCTACTCCATAAACTTGACAGTTTGTTTACGCACAATAGAGCTCACCACCTCAATACCAGTCCACGACTCTGCCCCAGGAACACACCCTTCGAATGCGATTCCCGTCGACGGGCATTTACCCGGGACGCCCACCCCACCGAAATCTAGTTATGAATGTGATCTATTGGAGGAGGAGGAACCTGCGTCCCTTGCACGCGCTCCCGTTCGCGCAGTGACGCTTCAGCTCTGGGGAAGTCTCTTACGTCCACGGGGTTTCGAGCTCGATTCCGTTGCAAATAAGCTCGTACGTAGCCCTTCAAAGTCACAGTCGATAACAGGCTCGCCGATGTCGCCGACACGACCACCAGCACATCTCATGCCTAAAGTACGAACGAGAGCTGCAGAGAAGGTGATAGAACCTCAGGGGAAATCCGTGATCTCGTCATTCAAACGTACCAAATCATTTGCGCCGCCAGCAAATGAGCCGATGACGCGGCAGCCGTTCAGACGGTCAACCACCATTGCAGCTCTGGGACCCGAAGTCGCAGAGGGGAGCGAAGCACCCCACCTACCTGAAGTGGAGGACTCTTCGATGACCACACTCTTTGCGGGCTACCGCTTCCGTCTACTTGGGGAGGCAAAGTGTGTAAATGTGCGCAATGCTATTGATCGTGGAGGAGGCGTGGTCATGGATGAAGATATTGACGATGTCGATTTCATTGTGGTGCGACTCATTAGGTGAGCTTCGACTTTCTTGTTTGTACGGGGCATCTTATGCAGCAGATGGTTTAGTGGTAGCAAACTCTACCAGAACGAACCCGATGAGACATTGCGCGCCAAATATCGCACAGAATGTTGGCTTGAACACTCGGTCTTCCAAGAGCGAATATGTGGGCCGCACGAAAATATATCGTTCAGGCCTCTTAGCCTTCCTTGTCCAATACCTAGTACGCGTCGTGGCTCCTTCACTCGTCTTATACGCGCTGACACGATCACAGATACCGAGCAAATAATTCTCAGCCTTTCCGGACTTGATCAGTCTGAACTATGCTGGACAAAGCGTCTGCTGCGCGCGTTGGGCATAACGCTTGCACAGATATTCTCCCGACGTTCGACGCACCTACTTTGTCCGAGTGCTTGTGGTGCGAAGTACGACAAAGCAAAAGAGTGGAACATCCCCGTCGTGGGCATGGCATGGCTGGAGGATATGGCGACAGAGGGTAAGGTACCTGACATCAGCGAATATCTCATTGGCGACCGAGTGGAAAAGGGTAAGGCGAAGGACGTACAGATGGTAGATACCATCAATGCTAATAGTAAGCCAGTATTGTCCAACATTTGATATCATGTTGACTATTTTATTATCACAGGCAAGCCTGTCCTTCCGTTTTTCGTAAAGAAACCAAATCTCTTGCAAGATATCCGAACTCCTACTCTCCTCGACATCAAACATGCCCCTCCGGCCACGTTCTTTGGCGAGTCAAATGGCTCACTCGATGACGCTCCGCCACAATGCGAGGGCGACGATGGGGCACGGTTCTCAGCCTCACCGCCTCCTCTACCACCGCAGAGTAGCTCACCCCCACTTGAATATGTTGCTCTGCCCCCTGTACACCGGAGATCTCTATTGTCCTATGAAGACCTCGATCCTCCGGTCCCTTCCTTGGACGCCAATGGACGCATACCCTCCTCCACGTCGCCCTCGCCAATGAAACTCCCCCCAAGCTCAGATGCACGGCTGACATGCGAACCCTCGCCAGTGCGAGTGCCTCATCCAAGAGACGTCGCCCGCGAGCTACAAGAGAGCCTGACAACGCTGCTCGGAAAGAGACAGGTATCAGAAGATGACGTTATGCGGCCAGGACAACGGAAGGGCAAGCGGCCGCGCCACTGCCGCGCCCCAAGGTTCGTTAGCAGTCTATAGAGTTTCTTTCTCTTTCATTCATTATCTGTAGGTGCAATCTCGGCAAGAAACACGCGAGACTATTACTAGGGAGCCTTCGGTACGACTCGTGCCGCTTCCGCAGCCCATGTATTATGACGCGATGAGCCTGCTGGACGGGAGCGCGCGCCCAAGTGAGGATAGCCTGCGCGTGACGTATGAGGATCCTGGGCAGGAGGCGGAGAAGCGGAAGCTTATGGCTCTACTTGGGGAAGAGAATATGAATATGGGCAGGAAGGGTAGGAGGAAGAACACAAAGATAGCAGGCTGTTGATGTGCATTTCAGGGTGCTGTATCTCTTGTAGCGTATTATTACACCATCTAGCCTGGCCACATTGAAACCTGCAGAAGTCTACATCAATTCATGGGCATTAATGGGGTAGTGGTAACCTGGGTCGTTGCCATCGACCCGCCGGGGGTTCGATTCCCCCTTAATGCATCACATGGTCTCACCATATTTTTGCATCATGGCAATAACTGCCCCAAGTACTGCGTACCAAAATGTAGGTAAACTTGACTGCATCAAAGCTAATGTTCAGCAACACTGAAACTACTGGAAGTCTAGAACACTTTCGACAATGCCCAAAGCCCAATTGCTATTATCCCCCAGCCCATCCTCAACTTGGCCATACACCTGTGCCTGGTGCTAAAAAGCACATCATTATTCAAGGCCACACTGGTTGAAGGATCAAGCGTGATGTCGTGCACGCTGATGATGCAATGCTTATGGTCAAGCTCAGTGATATTACCTTGAATGATGATGTGCTTTTCAGCGCCAGGCGTGACAAAACTAAGTAAAAGCAGCATATACCGCCCTCAGCTGCTATTCAAAGGAAGGATGAGAGAACAACTATCATTCACCTAAGTAAAAGTGGCGTATACCGCGCTACTACATAGTCAGATATAAAGTAAATATGAATGACAGTAAGTGCATACCTCAGCCACTATCCAAAGGAAGGATGAGAGAATGACTGAGGGAAAATTACATGACAAGGGTCCATTATATGATAGGAACAAGCTCGCTAAGACACCATGAGGCTCACTTGAGAAATCCCTAACCTCTCCACTATTATGTGTGCACCTGAGTGCCTCTGAGGCACGCTTAAGCATGTATGCAATTAAATGCGATGAAGCATGACAAAATGCGATGAAGCGTGACAAAACACGATGAAGTGCAGTCAAAAGCGGGGAAAGGCGCAGTGAGGTGCACACTTCGCCAAAGGTGCGAACTCATCTGGTTTTGTCAAGGCACATGTGTATGACCAAGTTGAGGATGGGCTGGGGATAATGCCTGGCGCTGAAAAGCACGTCATTATTCAAGGTAATATCATAGAACTTGACCAGAAGTGTTGTGTCGTCTGTGCGCATTTGACCAGTGTGGTCGACAACTGCCGTCATTGAGACCCTGTTGAACTGAAGAGCTTTAACTGGAGTGGGAAGAGCAAGAAAAGCAAGCGCGCTTTTCATGCTGACTCCGATGCAGAATCTGAATCTGTGCATCAAAAGAAAGGGAGGTGATTTTTACAGAGGACACGATGGAGGAAGCTGGTCCCTCTACTGACTGAACGCACGCTGTTATTGAGAATTCACGGTATTGTTTGTTCAGATTCTTTTTTCATCCTAGTTTACTCGAGCTCCCTGGATTGATAATCATGATTTCTTGGCTTCGCATATGTATGTATCTGAAATTATTTGCCGCATCAAGCGAGACATGTAGTCTACATCATAATGTTTTGGTGGCTGTGCTTGTGCAAGTTCTCTCAAAAGTTGTAATGGATGTGCATTCCATGATTTGAAGTCATCGCATACTATGGTCATAACCGCAATGGATCAGACAGGACACAAATCCTTTGAACAAGTTCACGCAAAGCTTAGTTATCACCTCTACTAGCATGCATTATATTAATACAAGCAGAGTGGACATCGAACAAAGCTGGAAAACAGATACCAGGCGTGTCACAGATAGTCATACTTCTTCCCACAGACGAGGATCCCGAGGAAGGAACAAAGAAGTACCTATCGCGAGAAATATCATTGTCATAAAGAAGTAGTATACCAACCACGCATCGTGACCGTTCTGCATTGAATAAGAAAAGACGGCACCTGCGCACGCTGAGGCAACCATCCTTGCTCCTCCGGCAACCAACTGGATGACTCCATTCGTTGCTCCGATCGAGGCGCGATTGGGAGCAGAAGCTCTAATAAACGATACCATGGAAGCTAATGGTCGCTCGTCTCAGTCAAGCAGTCGCAGGAAATGTTGGAATGACATACCGTAGGACATGTCTAAGATAACCATCAGCATATGTTGAATGGCAATTGCCAGCCACACCGCCCAGCCCATTCCATGGGCTCGAGCTAGAGCATTGGTAACGGGGAATAAAATCACAATAGGAATGCCAGAGCAAAGACCGGTCATAAGAATGGTATATGCGCCGAAATGATCGTGCAGTCGAGCGTAGAAAAGTATCTGGGTTGTATAACAGACGAAAGCTGATGCTGCAAAGATAGCGCCAATACGGGGAGGATCTAATGAAAGGCCGCCGAGTTCAATCGGCGTCGCACAGAAAATAGGTAGGATCGAGTACAGTGCGATATCAAAGAGAATGAAGGTGCCATTGCTCGCCGTAACGGCCAGGACCTTTGGAGTTAGCACATCACGCAGCGGAAGTGGCGTCGGTGAGATTTCTTCAGGGTTTGTTCCACCACAACTGGCCATAGTATCGCTCGATATCGTGGAAGGTTTCGCATATGACTGTGGCGAGAACCATCCCTTTATCAAGTCTAAAAGGGGCGCCCGAGTAGAAACGGTCTTTTTGCCGCGCTCAGCGCGATCCAGAAGTCACTTTTGGAGATCAAACTCACCTCCTTGAGACAGAAACATGTAAGTAGCCAAGTAATAGAAGCACATGCAACCGGAACAGCACACGACAAGAGATATGGGTAGGTTTTCAGAAGCTCCGAACGCCCAAAGATTTCAGGAAATCTATCTGCGGGTCGGGAGAGCGATCCACCAGCAATTGGCCTAGGATATTATCAATCATGCGTCAAGAGCAAGTATACGTATTAAATACGCCTACCCTATTATGGCCGATAACATAAATGAAATTTGCAGGTATCCATATGCCTTCGGTAAATTCGTTGCGTCAGTGATATCTATCAACAAGTTTTTGATGATACTATATTCCGCATCGAATGCCCCGCAGATGATCCGGCTGACCAAGATACCTAGGTCAGTAAAGGACAGTCATGACGATTATGTTTATGGCACGCGAACCTGACCAGCAGACCGAGAAACGTTCTCGACAGCCCAAATGACAACATCGTACTAGCTATAGCGAATGAAGCCATCAGGATCAAAGGCTTTCTCCCAATGCGATCTGACAGCTGACTCCAATAGAGAATCGTCAACGTTTGAGCAACATGGGACGATGATCGCTCGGGATATTGTCAATACGAAACGGACGTAGCCGGAAGATGAAGAAATACTCACCAGCATGCCAACATAGTATCCAACCTGAGTTTCGTCTCCATGGGTCACGCCAATGTCTCTGATCAACTGATAAAAATTCCAGTTGTGATGAACTTCAACTCCAAGCAAAAAATACTTACTTGGGGGGTGAACGGAGCAAGGGTATCAATAACAAGGTAGTCTGAAAACTGCAAGACCAATATGATCCAGAACTGATCCCAGGGAAGAGGCGTCTTGGCCACTACTTGCTCTGGCTGTTGCAGAAGAGAAGTCTCTTCATCATCTTGATGTACAATCATGGTTGTACGAGGGAATGACCTGAATGGAGGATATCGCTCATTATACACAAACTAGTTACAATGAGGCTGTTGCTGACCGATTCGTTGGTTAGCTCATTGATAAGCTTGAGTACCTGTACGGCAGCTGAACCGAACGGATGGAATGTTTTGGTGGCTGTGCTTTTGCAAGTTCTCTGAGCAACTCAAAAGTTGCAATGGATGTACGTTCCATGATTTAGAGCCATCGAACAGGTCATAACCGCAATGGATCAGACAGGGTTCAAATGCTTTGAACAAGTCCATGCAAAGTCTGTGGTCCACCCACAGAAAGGTCAAACTCAATTTAAATGCTTCTACTCCGCTGCCTGTCGAGACCCCTCCCCTAGAAGACGCAAATCAACCATTCGTGTCAGAAAACCCGGTTGAACCAGAGACCTCGATTCTTCCTCAATCTTCTACAGCACCCTCTACGAATGAAGTAACCTCCCCCGACGCTCGTCCCCCTTCTTCAAAGCGAAAATTGCGCTCGGCCCGTTCAACAGCAGAAGACAGTAGTAAACGACCGAAGATATCTACCAATTCCATATCGAAGGATCACACTCCCCCCACTATTCGATTGTCAGATCTAGGTGGTGTAGAGGCATGCGTGGAAAAGATGCTGGAGCTCGTCGCCATGCCTCTGTGTCATCCAGAAATATATCTGCACACTGGTGTGCAGTCTCCACGTGGCGTTTTGCTGCATGGCCCTCCGGGGTGTGGCAAAACCCTTCTAGCAAATGCGATAGCTGGCGTGAGTACGCCTACTGGTTCCTTTGGAAGTTGACTGATTATGTGTAGGAGCTGGGTGTTCCATTTATCAGTATATCTGCCCCGTCTATTGTGTCTGGCATGTCTGGAGAGTCGGAAAAAACACTACGAGATACATTTGACGAGGCTAAGGTACATATCATATTCTGAATACTTTTTTAAAAATCCTAATTCTTATCCCCAGCGTGTTGCCCCATGTCTACTGTTTATCGACGAAATCGACGCTATCACGCCAAAACGGGAGAGTGCTCAGAGGGAGATGGAACGACGCATAGTCGCACAGTTCCTGACGTGCATGGATGGTATTTTCGCATCATTTTGCTTTGCCATATCCTCTAACCTGACCCGTGCAGATATGTCCTGGGAGAAGACTGAAAATAAGCCGGTGATTGTCATTGGCGCAACAAACCGACCAGACTCGTTAGATGCTGCTCTCCGTCGCGCAGGCCGATTTGACCACGAGATAAGCATGGGCGTCCCGGATGAGGAAGCTCGAAACAAGTGAGTCCGTAGTGTCACGCCATCCTTTGTCCATTTAAAGCCTTGGCAGAATTCTGCGAGTATTATGTGCAAAACTCCGGCTAGATGGCGACTTTGACTTCGCTGCCTTTGCCAAAGCCACGCCTGGCTACGTAGGCGCAGACCTATCAGCATTAACTGGCGCAGCGGGCGTCATCGCCGTCAAACGCATCTTCAAACAACTCACAGATGGCACGCTCATCCTTCCGGAGGTACCAGTAGACATTGCTCGGGATACCCCCATGGCAGTGGATTCGCCACCAACGCCCCCAGCCGACACCACACCAAGTATAAGTCCTTTTTTCTCTCTAGCTTCCCAACTCTCTACTTCTTCCATCGCGCACTTTCTCAGTGCACATCCCTCTCCCCTCACATCCGCTCAGCTAGCCCCTCTCTGCATTACTTCGGATGATTTTTACGCCGCGCTACGTGAAGTCCAGCCTTCCTCCAAGCGAGAAGGTTTTGCAACTGTACCAGACGTGACATGGACCGATATCGGTGCACTACATCACACGCGTGAAGAGCTGCACATGGCAATCGTGCAGCCTATTAGACGCCCTGAGCTGTTCAGTGCTGTGGGCATCGATGCAGCGTGCGGTGTGCTACTGTGGGGTCCGCCGGGATGCGGAAAGACCTTGCTGGCGAAAGCTGTTGCAAATGAGTCCAGGGCGAATTTCATTAGCGTCAAAGGCCCTGAGCTTCTAAATAAGGTCAGTCACGTTCTATTTCGAATGAAAAATCTGCTAATGAAAACACAGTATGTCGGCGAGAGCGAGAGAGCTGTAAGACAGGTGTTCTCCCGTGCCCGTGCCTCATCTCCCTGCGTGATCTTCTTTGACGAGTTAGACGCTCTCGTCCCAAGGAGAGATGAAAGTATGGTACGCACTCTCCATTTTTACTTCAATCTCTATCTTACATTCCTATCTTAACAGTCAGAATCTTCTGCACGTGTTGTAAATACGCTGCTCACAGAGCTAGACGGACTTGACTCCCGCAAAGCTGTTTACGTCATCGCCGCAACGAATCGTCCTGATATGATTGACCCAGCTATGGTTCGCCCAGGGCGTCTCGATAAGCTCCTCTACGTCGACCTACCAAGCGCCGACGAACGCGTCGAGATTGTGCGGACGCTAGTGCGCAAAGTCCCATTGGCGCCTACAGAACTGGGTGCCGAGACGATCCTGCATGGTGCGGAGCACATTGTGCGAGAGAAATGTGATGGGTACAGCGGTGCGGACCTGGCAGCTGTCGTTCGAGAGGCAGGCGTTGTGGCGCTGAGACGCGTCCTCGGTGCGCTTGACCAGATGGATGACAGTGGTGGAGGTTTGGTAGAAAACCAGCCGCGAGTGGTTGTTGTGTTGGAGGATTTTGTTCGCGCTCAGGATAAAGTCGGTCCCAGTGTGTCTGCTGTGCAGCGGAGGAAGTATGAAGCGTTACGGGCCAAGTTTGCTGGTCTTCCTGTGCGAACGGGGAAGGATGTCGAATAGAAGTAAACTGTTGATGGTATTGGCATTATAATGGGATGCTGATATTTGGCGCTTCTGTGACGTATGTGTGATTTGCTTGGTCGAGTACACCTTACACCATGATGACAGCCTCCTGTTCACCTTCGGCTGTATACGCGTGTGCAAACATCCAGCTTCGTCTATCGTGAAATCGATGAGGCCAGTAGGCACCGAGCGTTAAACACTGGCGTGGACGGGAAAACACGACATGCCAAATGGATGAATGAGCTTTATAGGAAACGATATATGGGTATCCTGCGCACGCGTAATTAGGTGTACGATGTGGGGTCTCATGTAAGATCGAATCAGGCATGTTCGGTCCAACTTTCGTGGAGTGAGCGAACCGAACAAACATGTCGTCCTGCTAAATGTAAATGTCGCTTGTCGGCACACTAGGTTACGCCAAGGATTTGTCCCTGAAACGACTCGATGATCTTGCAGTGGGAGTGCACTACTAGTATATAGTAAAATCCTGCAAGGGTCATTGCCAAACTCCCGTTGTTGTACTTACTGCACAAATGAACTTCATGGGACTCGCCGATCTACAGCTTTAGCCGCTCATTGAGCACTTAGTTTGGGATAGTCCAGGGACGACCTCAATTCTTTTTGGAAAAGATGGACTACTAGCCAAGGTATGTCACAATCCGAAGAACCAATTCGCCGTCCAGCAAGATAGAAATACCAGATTATCGAGTTATTGAGTTAGATCAGTGATCATAATATGAATATAACATTGAAAATCGTAGATTGAAAACATGACTATGCCAGTAGAAACTAGTGTGCAGTCTCCACCAATCGGCAAGCTGCATCACTGAGCCGTAAACGTTCGTAACACATCAACCTTCCTCCACTACTAAGCGAGAACTTGGGTGTTTTACAGATGCCGGCCCAGTCGAATGTATCTCCATGCTCGCTTCTGACCTTGCTATTGTTCGCCTCCGGTGGTGTTGCCGGAATAATGTTTCTGATTTAAATGCCGAACACTAAATAAAATGGGCCAGCTAGTACGGACGCCAGTGGTTCAAGAAGATGGTTCCTTCCAGGTCGCTTTCATCTATTCTTGCACTTGCCTTCCTCTCGCTGTCAGCGAGTGCTTTACCTCATGCTCGAACAGCGTCAAGTAGGGCTACTCTCAAGTTTGCCGTTAGAACAAACTCGTATGGGAGCAAGAACATCGTAGCTGCAGATCGAGTTCGAATCCAAAACCTACAAGCCCAGGATGGCAGCAGCTCTTCCGTCAATATAGCTAATGCTGCGACGTCATTCACCGCTGACATCGGCGTAGGGAGTCCAGCAACATATTGTAAGCTGCTCGTGCTCCTGCGACTTCTTTATCTGAGATTGTCAATATCACAGACACACTCCTGCTAGACACCGGAAGCTCAAATACCTGGATCGGGGCTAAGAAACCTTACCAGCCTACTACCACGAGTCAAGACACAGGCGGTACATTCGTGAGTTTTTGTTTCTACCTCACACATGCATCTTGTCACATTGTTCCCAGAATGTTGGATACGGCGATATCAAGCGCCCGAATTATGCTTCTGGGAAGGAATACACAGACACCGTGACGCTCAACTCTAATTTGGTCATTCCCAGCCAATCTATTGGGGTCTCATCTAGCAACTTCGACCTGGGTGATGGTCTGGACGGACTTCTTGGTTTGGGACCCGGTGATTTGACGCATGGCACCGTCAGTAATGCAGATAAGGTTCCAACTGTGATGGACAACCTCTTTGAGCAGGGAAGCATCAGTTCGGAAGTACTCGGAGTGTTCTTCGCACCTGCTTCCTCTGATAATGATAATGCCGGCGGCGAGCTCGCATTCGGCGGTTGTGACGACTCCAAATATACTGGAAGCATCAACTATGTACCGATCACATCAACATCTCCAGCGAGTACATATTGGGGCATTGATCAATCCATTAGCTATGGGCAGACACAGATTTTGTCTCAGACAGCTGGTATTGTCGATACCGGAAGCACCCTCATTCTCATTGCAACTGGTAGGTGTTCTGTGCAACGTTGAACCCTTTCTAATACACTGTTCAGATGCCTTCGAGAAATATCAGTCTGCTACGGGGGGAACCCTCGATAAGAGCACTGGCTTATTAAAGATTTCATCTGACCAGTATAGCCAACTCTCATCCTTGTATTTTGCTATTGGTGGGGTTACTTATGAGCTTACCTCAAATGCACAAATTTGGCCTCGATCGCTCAACACTGCCATTAACGGTGCCGCTGGCGGCATATACCTGGTCATCAGTGACTTGGGGAGCCGCTCTGGTGCTGGCTTGGATTTTGTGAACGGCTACTGTTTCCTGTACGTTGGGCTACCTTTTTACCGGGGAAATAAATTGCTGAATTTTTATTCCACAGTGAGCGGTTTTACTCGGTGTATGACACGACAAACTCCCGAGTCGGGTTTGCTACCACTGCGTACACCAGCGCCACGACAAATTAACTACACTCCTTCGAGAAGACTACCAGGGACCATATCAGTATACCCGCAAGAATATTCGTTACTTACATATTTTGTCACATTCATTAAGTTTGGGTACACCTATACCATGACAAGTTGAATTTCTCCCCGTGAAAGATCACAGTTCTACTCGTATCAGCATGTTTAATACCTTGGTTAAATTTCTTGTGTTTGATGTGCTGCGTGCATGAATGACAATGATGCTATGGTAAGATCAACTGTCCTCTGATCATAGCGGCTTTCTTCCAGTGTTTCATATGCACCCACGAGGTTGGTCCCGGTATTTCTGCTGTAGAGCAAAGTGCGAAGTCCTTTTAGGGGAACTGGAGTTATAGTTTGGTGTACCCAAGGAAGATATAGTTTTGTTACCAAGTAGTATCATGGGCTCAAATACCTGGATTGGGGCCAAGAAGCCTTACTACCCGACTACCACAAGTCAAAACGCATGTGGTACATTCGCAAGTTTTGTTTCTACGTGGCGCATGCATTTTGTCAAACCGTTCCTAGAGTGTTGCATACAGCAATATCACTAACCCAAACACATCAGGAAATTCACACATTCCTTGACGTGCTTAATCAGCTTAACTCACTTATCTCAAAACTTGTTTGCTCTCTCTCACATCATTCACCTGGCATATCTTATATTTTTTGAGTGTGAAATATAATAAAACATGTATATTAATATATCTCAACATTTTTTTTCTGAATTCACTCACATTGAAATTTTGGACAAGTAGATTCAATTTCACCAAGGCAGTTAAGTGTAAATAAGTCTGCATAAGGGCACGTCAAGGAATGTGTGAATTTCCTGATGCACCAGAGCTGAAATAAATACTATGAAAGATCCCCGACCAAATATCTCTTCCCTGTGGAACACTCGACAAGCATTTCCTCACACAGTACTACTAGTTGATACATGTACACGCTGCGTCGGAGTTGGCCACAAGTTTTGCGTGATATTCTCGAATGCTAAGGATGAGGCGTGGTCCCAGCACAAACATGTGCATGGCGAACAAAATTTGTTGAGCACCGTTGACTATCTCAGATCCAATAGACCCTGAACTCTACGTAGATGGTTAGCAGTGGTTACAAGCAGATTTTAGCGACAGGTTGGCGCACCGAGAACGCTGGAGACAGAGTAATGAACTCAAAGCAAGAGACACCAGCGAAGCTAACACGTGCGGAACATGAGCAGAAAAGATGGTCACATTCATATTACAAGCTCACCATGCAAAATAAAGCACGTGTGATTTTATCAAACAGTTCCCGATAGTCGATCCTGTCAATGGGCCGAGTCGTCGCAGGTCACGGAAATGTTTCACAGCAATCCGGGCTGAAAGACACAGTACGAGGACCTCCCAAACAGTGTTGAGTATCCACACCAGTGAGGGTAAAAGCTGCCCATCCAAAAAAGCACACTGATATGTACCAGAGAGTATCAGCTCCTCTGGTGTTCGTCCAGTGAGCTGTGTTTTTCGAGTCGGCAACTAAAACTTACCCCCTACAAGATACCTCAGACTGAGTCCTATTGCCGCGATTGCTCCGCAAGCGATGTTTACAGCCAGGCAGATAATAACAAGGAAGATAAGCATGGTCCTAGATCTCTGATACAGTGCATGCAACCGAGCAATCATGACGACTTGCATCATGTGACAGTTGTCGGTCGAGTCAGTATCACCGAGGTATCGCAGCTGGGTAACTCACCGTCCAACATGGCAGTTACAACCACTATTATCCCGTTTATAGCGTAGTCCACATTGTTGCCTGAAACACTCAAGTAGTGATCACCCTCGTACTAGGATCAAATGCTCCAACTTACACCTATTGAGTGATTACACCGGGCCAAGTTCAATGGTCAAAATCTCACCAACCCCTGCATATGAATGTATTCATTGGGTAGAAATGAGATGGTTTCAGAATACCCAATGCATCTGTCAGCGAGACAAATGGTACATTTGCTGTGTGACGCCGGTCAGAACAATCGAACACATTGTACATTAGACATACGTAGAATGTTGATACTGATGGAGAGAGTTGTTAGTATAGCACTGAATTTTTGGTCTAAAAACATACACGGAATATGGTATTCCGATATAGCGTGTCTAGAACATTTGAGTCAGCACAACTTGCCAACCACGTTATAGTACGACATAAGGCACGAACCACCAGGTACAGCACAGTCATAAGAGACCAGCGTTGCATCTGTCGCGAATTCACTGTGTCCTGTCGCTTTCTTCTGATATGGGACTCTATTACTCACCCAGATCAATTCAATCTATGATAACACCATTCTTAGCGAGTTGGCTGTTCCAGTTATAAGATATTCTCGTCCAAGTGTTAACACTGGAGATATCATATGAATATCGACATCTTTCGGACATGATCTTGCTCACCCCAATCGTATGCCACCACGACACCGGCGGCAACTGCAAAACCGCAAGTCGATGTTAGCCTGAAATCGAGGCACCACTAACTGATGCAACGAACCCAGCCAATAACTATAAACAATATTCCAACCGATGTACGGCCACCAACTGGGATCATTTGAGACTACGGTCATATTCGAGGGATCAGCGTAAGTGAGTGGGGTGTGTTGAGGTGTATAGCAATCTAGTGTTCGCGCTAGATATACCACGGTCCACCATTCAGCGCTTCTAGCCAAAATCAGCAGGATGGAAATGGAGATTTGATCTCGCTTCGAGACCCTTAATCGGGTGAAATAAGTATTGCAGAACAAAGACGAAGCTCTCGATTGAATCAAAGTACATTTTGATTTGCACAGCACATCATAGTACAACGCCATGTTTGGGGGTTCTTGCTGCAAGCCTGTATAAATCGATGAGTTACGTATGGAATTGTGCAGTTTAGCATCAATCTAACACAGGTCGAAGCGTATATCTGAACGTGTATATGGGTGAGTAAGATGGAAGAGAAAGCGAGAGCTCGTATTGCGCCCATTCACAGCTTGTAACGGAGCATAATACGAGCTTCCTTCAAGTTGTCGTTGCAACGAGAACGTTTGATGGCCCCCTCAAGTCATATAAACAGAAAGAAGATGTGGAAGCAGTTGCGAAGAGATGGGGAAAATAGCAGCACTAGGGTTCGGGGAATTACTCAGCTCTGGTTGGCCGGAAAATTTGCACGACTCTCGAGGGCCTATTTATTTTATCGTATTCAATGTCAGTCAAGCGCTGAGAAACAGATTTTGATCTAACAATCATACCGTACAGAGAGTAGGCCCATCAAGTTGCCCAAAATGTGCTTGAAAGAGTTATTGTTTTGGTTAGACTAAAATTTTCGTTCGTAATTGCCTGACAATGAAATGATAAGTAACTTAGTAAAACGTTAGGTAATTTCTGCCTGCAGGCCATTCAAACTTGCAAAAGGTGAGTCATTGCCAGACTCTTGCTGCAGCTACTTACCAACTATTTCCTGCATAGATGAATTCCATAGGATTTGAATGTATCTCCGTGTGATCAGTCCTTGGGCCAGCAAGTTAATGATGTAGTCGCTTCAAACCTCGCCTCCGGTGATGTTGCCTGAATAACGTTCTGACGTTTTAATACCGACCACCATGTAATTTAAAAACAGCCGACCTAGGAAGGGTGGTTCAGGAAGATGGTTTCTTCCAGATCGCTTTCAACTCTTCTTGCCCTGCCAGCACTTACCTTCCTCTCGCTATCAGCGAGCGCTTTGCCTCATCCTCGAACAGCATCAAGTAAGACTGCTCTCAAGCTCGCCGTCAGAATAAACTCGTATGGGATCAAGACCATCGCAGCTGTAGATCGAGCTCGAATCCAAATTCTACAAGCTGGTGGCAGTCCTTCCGTCAATGCAACCAATGTCGGGACGACATACACCGCTGAAATCGGCGTGGGAAGTCCAGCAACGTACTGTAAGGCTTCTGCTCGTGCTCGTGCTCGTGCAATTTCTTTATCTGACCCATTGTCAATTTCATACAGACACACTCCTGCTAGATACCGGAAGCTCAAATACATGGATTGGGGCCAACGAACCTTACAAGCGGACTACCACGAGCCAAGACACAGGCGGTGCATTCGTGAGTATTTGTTTCTACGTAGCACATGAAATTTTCAAACCGTTTCCAGTATGTTTCATACGGCGATGATGGTTATGTTTCTGGAAAGGAATACAGAGATACCATAACGCTCAACTCTGATCTGGTCATCTACAACCAATCTATTGGCGTCGCGTCTCGCCACTCAGAGATGTATGGTCTGGATGGACTTCTTGGCCTTGGACCCGTCGATTTAACGGAGGGCACCATCAATAATACTTATGAAGTTGCAACTGTGATGGACAACCTCTATACGCAGAAAGAACTCAGTTCGGAAGTACTCGGAGTATTTTTCGCACCTCCGTCCTCTGATGATAGCAGCGGCGAGCTCACGTTCGGCGGTTATGATGCCTCCAAAATTACTAGAGACATCAGCTATGTACCGATCACATCAACATCTCCAGCGAATAGATATTGGGGTATCGATCAATCCATCATGTATGGGAATACGCCCATTTTGAATGAGACCGCTGGTATCGTCGATACCGGAACCACCTTCATTCTCATTGCAACCGGTAGGTGCCCTGCGTGACATTGAAACTCCTCTAATACATTGTTCAGATGCCTTCCACAAATACCGGTCTGCTACAGGGGGAACTCTTGATGAGGACACTGGCTTATTAAAGATCTCACCTGACCAGTATAAGCGGCTCTCGTCCTTGTTTTTCAATATCGGCGTGCACAGTTATGAGCTTACCCCGAACGCACAAATCTGGCCTCGATCGCTGAACGCCGCCATTGACGGTACCACCGACGGCATATACCTGGTCGTTGCTGACACGGGGAGCCCATCTGGTTCTGGCTTGGATTTTACGAATGGTTACTGCTTCCTGTACGTTGAGCTACAATTTTTCTGGGAAATTAAATTGCTGAATTTTTGTTCCACAGTGAGCGGTTTTACTCGGTGTATGACACGACAAACTCCCGAGTCGGGTTTGCCCCTACTGAGCATACCTATGCCGTCGCAAATTAAACACAGTCCTTCAAGAAGATTACATGGCAGGGGCCATATCCATATCACTATACTCACAAGGACATTCGTTACTTACATCACATTCATTACCTTAACTCGATTGATATCATGTACGAGTCGTACTCGTGGATAATACGCTATTAGTACTACACAATACTTTGACGGGGCGACTAATCAATTATAAGGAAAGAGCACACACGACAACTCGTTCAACTTATACTCTCTTGATGGTGTTCCCTTGAATCACAATGTGTTCACGGCGCTATGGCGCGGATATCCCATGTAGAGGAAATTAAATTTGAAATATGTAACAACCCCTAGGATCAGTGACCAATCGATTATACTTGCAAGTTCATATTACTTATGACTGAGACTGATTCAGGTTGTCGCGCGCAGCGATCTATAAGGAAAAGTGCACAACCAAACATTCATTGACATATCTGACTCCTCTAAACCTCCCCGACCGTCTTGATAACATTACCTCGAATCACAATGCGTTCATTGCGCCTCCAGAACTCTGCCAGAATCGCTGCCAGCTTCGTCGGATCGTCCTGATTTCATGTCAACATAGATGAGCAAGCGTCTATCGCAAGTAACCGACGAACCTCATGCACGAGATGTCCCACACCCGAACCAGCCATGACTTCGAGCCAGAATTTGCCCTGCATCTGACCGACCATAAGTGTCGTATCAAGGCGCTCTGCACCTGCTAATACCAAGAGCCGTGCAGAGCGGAGCCCGAGGAATAAAGACGAAAGCGACGGGAACCAGCCTGAAAGAAAAATGGGTACAAGTGGTGTAAGTCAAAGGAGCATAGGCTTACTATCCCAATATGGCGCCGTCGACCGGAGTGGTGTACGCCACTTGTATTTGAATCCAGTACTTGCGCGCGTGCTGGGCGCAAGAGGAGAATCTGCAGGAACAACGATAGATGGGATTGAGACACGGGCAGAAGCGGGGTTATGAATAAGGCCCGTATTGACGCTATAAGAGCAAATGTGAATATAGCATGCATTTACCGAGTGTGACACGAAACACGGACTGCCACTCGATTGCTTCCTCAACGCTATCAAAACCCTCCGGTCGAGAGTTAAGAATCGCGTGCATGTGAGGCAGCGCTTCGACAGCTGTGCCTATTGGTGGTGGGTCAAATTTGCGCAAATTATAGAATTTGACGCAGCAATAGCTACCTTCTACTACATCTAAAACGGCCACTCCTGTAACATTATATTTGTGTTGTTGAAGTATGGGACAAGCGCGAACGCAGACGGATCCCCCCATGCTGTGTCCAACAAGCTACTCATGGTGTCATTAATTCAGTATTCTTAAAAGGGAGGATGAAATTCACCATTAAATTTGGAGCTATTGACACATCTGGGTAAATCGTCTGTAGCAGAGCACAGAAATCCTCAACAAGGACATTGATTGATAGGTCTTCATCAGACTGAGATGATGTTGTCTTTCCTGAAACACGATGAGTATTTCGCATTCACATGAAGCGAATGCATACCATGTCTCCTGGCATCAAAGGCCAGGACACCGACGTTATCCTTCATGACCTCACTTATCTCTTTCGCGAGACATGCAAAGCTTGTACCTGCATATCCTGCACCATGATGGAATACAATAACACCCCCGCCATCGTACTTCGGAGGAGTGTAATATACCCGAACGTCGAGGGCTCGGGCAGGGAGTGATATCTGCAGTGCCTGAGAGAAGTATGAAGCAGGACTTAATGGCTTGAATTCAGGATTTAATGGCTTTGGATTTCGAGTAGACATGCTTAGCCGTGGCCTATACAATAATGAGCAAGAAAGGATTGGACTCTTGATAGAAGGTGACATACAATGGAGGTGGCCCCATGCCAGTCGAGAGTTCGCCGATTCCATGAGCAATCTCAGCTTGCTCGTCATCATCCTCGTCGGTCTGTGGTAGCTGCGGTAACTTTGCTATTCGGGCACTGATTGCAGAACGATATAGCGAGCTCATCTCGACAAATACAACGATCGTGAATCAGGAGTTCGAACGCGTCCAAATTCGGACCATTAATGGTTGATTAGTAAGCGAATCGTTCAGTAAAATGACCTTTGCCGCGTCGACTATTTGCAAGGACTATGGCGTCACTGTTCCGCATACCATCGAACAACATATTCAAGCCCTCGTCACGGTCATTCACGACAGCGGCAAAAAAACAAGTGGCGTCTAAATCAGAACCAAACACCCACTTCAAAATCACTCTCCGCCGCTCCGCCATTGCACTAGGCGAACGGAAGAAGGAAACCTTGGTGGCACTCGGTCTCCATAGACGTATGCAAACTGTGTACCATGTCCACAGCCCAGAAGCTGCCGGAAAAATTCTTAAAGTGAAGGAATTAGTTGAGGTTGAGAATGTACCAGCAAAGGCGGTACGCTCTCAGTCAGAGCAAAGGAAGGAGAGAAAGGCATCGAGAGGGTACCAGGTGCAGGGCACAAAGCTGGGAGGACTTTCATGGGAAACTTCATGACCAGGTCCGTTTATCTCGTGCTCTTTCGTTTCTGCGCTCACTCGCTTCTTCAAACCAAAGGCCATATCATCTCATTGGCTAGAGTCCTTCCTTTTTCATCGTCTTGTCTATTATTGGCTTTCCTTTAGTTGTATGCCTACCCTCTATCGTTATTTGAAAACTCGATAGCTTTTTCAGGTGGTGTTTGCTTTCGCTCTCTGCCATCATGTTCGATTCACAGTCACTCTCATCGGAACATGAAATCTATAGTGTGGCTTTTATATTTTGAAGCACATGCCTCGTGGGTCCGTCGTAAGTCCCGATCATTTCTGTTACTTGGTGTCTGTGCCTTACCCACACCGCTTTGACTAGATAAATGTGTCTGTGACTGCCTGATTAATCGTTGACATACAGCTCAAGCATTGCAAGCTATTTACGCTACTGTACCATGAGTTGCCCCTCAATCTGATACCGCAGTCTCACGGCACCACGAATGCATCGCAGATTTTTTGTCACCCTGATCGCTTCTCGCAGAAGTCAATTGTTTATACTCCACACAGATGCTCTTGGCGCTATACATGAGGCATGCCCCGTGGATCTCGTCATCACACTGAATTTAGAATGATGAACGTCCTCGGGTAGCAAGCCGTGTCATGTTGTAATATGAGTATATTGTGGGGATTTGAGTTCCACCGCATTCTCTTCGGGGTCGACCTCAGCATGTCCTACTATCCAATATTTCGACTTGCACTTAGGCACAACGCTGTAACACAGGCGGTAGGCTATTTATCAGGGATTGAGGAATTCTTTCATTTTATTTGACATCCAATTGCCTCGGCGAGCCCGTACGCGTCCATGTTCTCCGTTTTTTATATTTTTATCTTGCTCACTCTATTTGTTAGCATAAATGTATCTCTATGAGCATCTGCCGGCAATCGCCAAGGATTGGCCCTGGATCATCATCGGCTAAATGCATCAATGAAATATAATATTTGTGCATACTCATTCTCGCCTCTAGGCTTGAAGATCTACAAATGTACTCTATGGTGTTTTTTCCACCTCTGAGCCCTACGTATATGCAAAGTGGTCAACCAACTCTAGCTTTCTAATAACAAATATTATTGTAATGATACAAGTAGAATACGTATGGAAGTGTTGGTGTATAGGTTTGACACAAGCGAACATTAGTGTCATAGTGCTATGTAGCTAAACTATTAGGAATGCGCATCGGCAAGTGACGCATGGCCAGTACTTAGAATTAACGATTCAATTGGTGGTCTATAAATTCTGAGGATATCGATGAGTCTCACGATCATGCCTGCGCAGTGCGCTCGCAGCCGAACATTCTCCACTGATCTAAAATCTCACCGTCCATCATGATGGGGTTGGTTGGGGTTCCTCTCATCGAGAAATGTGGAAGGACTATTATAATGATACCGAGGTCTGCACCGGCACAGGCAGAAGAGGCCGGACGGTCGTTCCTTACCGAGTCGAGAATCCTAGCCAAGTTAACCTGCACGACCGCACTATCGGATTCCTGTGCAGTCAGCCTCGTGTCATCCTGCGGGAACAACAATTGCAAAATATAACTCGTTCAATTCCGAACAGCTTGTGGTTCTGCCTATTCTCCACCCTTGTCCAACCCTACCGGGGCCCGTGAGACTTCCGAGTAAAGTTAAAGTTCTGGAAAGCGTCATCTTGCTTACCAGCGCTCAGTTTTTCCATGCAGGGAGGATTTCTGACTGAAGATGACCTGGAGAAGTACCTCGCATCCGGGGAGCATCCATGGACAAGTATCGTAACACCGTCTTCCTTTAGTCACGATTGGCGGCAGCCCCACTGTACTACATTTCGTGTGGGAGAGGCGTCTCCCGCAAGTCGATATTCCAGTGGGTCTCCCTCGCATGACCAATGGGTCCACCGGATACCCGAGGCATGTACTCGCGAAGCATGATTTAGCATTCGAGAAGCTCATAACGGCCGTGCCTGATCGCACCTCTAGATCCAGCAACTACCATCAGAATCTAGACCAGATTCTTCATGTTGCACCACCGTTATTGGCCCAGGTCCGATGTCAGAAGCAAACTTATGGACGCGGATGGTAACGCGCCCGTCATTAAAGCGCTCTCGGCGGCTCATGAACTACAATATGCAGCAAGACGTTCTCAGCATCGTACGGATTGATGTGAGTGCTAGATTCGTATTCTGACTACACTTGCAAATTGCCTCATACATTAAGCTGCAGGACTCATTTAGTGCAGAGAGCGTGACGGTGGTGGAAATGCCGAATTCTGCGTTGAAGCCAGTATCATACTCCGGAAATAAACCACCAGAGATGATAATAGACACCTGTGATGAAAAATTAAGAAAGTCTGTCCAATCTGATGTGAGTGCTACTCCAGTTTGTCTTCTCTATCCGTCCATGAGTTTCATTACATCTCTGCATATTAGCCTGCACATTCTATAGGACGGGCTACATCTGAAGCGATATTCGAAGGGAAGGGTAAAGGAATCGAGAAGCAAGCATCCTCCAATTCTTGCTTCCTACCAAAGTTACGCCTGAACAAAGCATGGAAACGTCTGCGCCATTGGACCACTACTGCACTCAGGGACATGAAGAGTCAAGCTGTGCGTTTATCATTAGCTACCCGACCGATAAGGTGAGTGAACTAACACGCTGCGGCACCGTGGAATAAATTCTATGCTCCCAGTCTGGCCAGTTGCTCAGATCAACATGACATCTAGAGATACCCTCAAGGGAACAACGATAGAGGACAACCGATTTGACCGATATAACCACATAATCTGATCAAGACATAACGAACACCGCCCCTCATATCAGCGCCCGTTGACAATTCTACATCTACATCTTTGGAGGAAGGGACTCTTACTCTCATGTTAATCACAAACAAATGTATGACAATGGACTTGGTAGCGATACAAGACTGTATTTCTATATTCGTGGACGTGCTAGACTAGCCTAGCAACGTATGTCACCATCTCAGTATACAACCCGCGGTCTCTATGGGGAATTGGGATGGCAGTAATGGGTACAGTAACGGCCCACTCTGCAACGTGTGACAAAGCTATCATGGTTCACTAGGTAGTTTTCCTTTAAACTATTCTGAATTCCGTACTATATTTTCAATACACGGAGCATATCCCACGGAAGCAATTCCCGTCAACGCCAATTATGTGCGCACTCTATTTCGGCTCAGACTCACAATCTGACTGCTGACGGTTCCGGTCATGGTCCTTTGTTGAGGTAAGTGAAGTTCAGTGCCTCCCCCGCACAACCTCCCCCTTTAATCCCGCACGGTCAAGTTAGACCGTAACCCAGGAACAAGAAGTTCCACTGCGGCATATGCGACAACAGTCAACGACTCCCACTCTCGTTGGCAAATATGTTGTACTTCAAGACCTTTGCATAAATGCATGTGCGTATGGTCAACTCACACAGGTCTCTCGAAAGTGCGGAATCGGTATGACATCCGGACGTTGTCGACGACGAATGACGGAAAAGATGCAGCAAATGTAGTTTGCTCTCTATGACTACTGGTGACGATACTACGTCCAGAGGCGAGCGGATTTCTTACCAGTAAACTCAAAAGTAGCTGCCTTCCTCGGAGTCCTTATACGTCGGAGGGTGTTGCGAGCTAATCAAGTACTATCACCGGATGACAATGCCTTCTGCCTGATGCGGACTAGTATGCATCAACCAGTGCTGTGCCAGTGTTCGGGGACATATCAACTTCGATGTACACTAATCAAGCTCAGATGAAACTCGGTGCTTATCAATGACGCTTAGCCTTTAAAAAGGGTTTCACTGTTGGCCGCAGCCCTTCAAACCCCACGTCTCAGTACCCTATGATGCAGCCACTTGTCCTGTATGACACCCTCTGCGAGCTACCAGGCAACAACTTCTCACCCAACCCCGCAAAGCCGAGGTCAGTAACTCATGTTCTGTATGCCACACTTTTATATCTGACCAAAGTCCGTTTCCCAGGTTCGTTATGAGCTACAAGGATCTTCCATTCGTGACCATCTGGGTCGAGTACTCAGACATCTCCATTGCTATGAAGGCCATCGGTGCAAAGCCACAAAAACGCTCAGATGGCTCGGATGTCTGTACCGTTCCCGTCCTTAGCGACCCCAATACCGGTGTCCTCATCAGCGACTCCCTTGAAATAGCCTCTTACCTTGAAAAGACATATCCCGAAAAGCCCATATTCCCCAACAACTCTGAAACCCTGATACGCGCGTTCGACTCTGCCCATTTCAGCCTCATTCGACCTGCTTTGAATTCCCTCTTCGCACGCACCGCAGAAGTATTGAGTCCCCCCAATGCCAAGTTTTTCATCAAAGTTCGTTCATTAGACATCCCGCTACCTTGGGATGCGAAGTACGATGAAGACTGGAACCTGCTAGAGAAGGGGTACAACACTTTGTACGAATGGTACCAGAAGACTGACGGGAAGTGGATCATGGGCGACACTTTTTCCTATTCAGACATCGTTGTTGCTTGTGTCTTGCTTTGGTACAAGCGAGTTATGAAGGAGGATGAGTGGGCCAGGATCAGTTCCTGGAATGGGGGAAAATGGGCCCGACACCTTGCAGATGTTGAGAAGGAGTGTAAATTGGCGTAGAAGACTGCGTGAATGATAGCATCTGTTTCAGGGACATTTTGAAACAATGATAGTTTTTTTCAAAGTGCGCACCACACAACAATGCCTGGACTAGTAGGTCAACGTTGTATGGGTGCAAGCCCCCTCTAGTAGGCTGAGGCTAAGTTCGTGATGAAATTGGCACCGAAGTTGCGGCGAGGCCAGTACTCGAGTACTCACAACTTGGAAAAAATACAATATTACCAACAACTGTACCAGGGCTTGCGCATATGTACTACTTTCACCATACTTCGTTTTTCTTGTACTTTCCGTTTCTTTGTACCCAAAACGATATCAAAGATCGAACTCATAGGTCTTTGATTCCGTCAGTAGTTCGAACCTTATCGCCTCCTCTGCTGTTGTAAAATTTGCCGCCTCCTCACTCGCTCGCGGTGGCCTGCACAGGGTTTGCCTTGCAAAGTGTAGTGCAGGGGTGACATAATCCTCATCGAATGTAAACTAGCAGGAGTGGTGACTAGCACGAGGGAGATTTTTGTTAGAAGCTTCCGGAATTGAAAATAAAGGGTGAATAAAGGCCAGTAGAAACAACGACAACGGCGGATGGCTTGACTACGGAGAGCATGCAGTGGGAAAATCAAAGTGGTCGATGACGGTCACAGTTAAAACAAGCAGTGGGGCACTGGGATTGCTTAGGACCGTGCCGCGAGAAGGGAAGAGCACGTCGCCCATCAGCAGAAGGGAGGGTAGGACGTCAAGTGAAGCAACACTGGTACGGAGTAAAGAGCAGGTGGCGAATGTTTATTACCTCCAGAGAGGATGATGCTGAGGTTGGCATGCATGTTGGAAAAAGGATGGCGCAGCGATGGGGAATGCTGTAGGGGAAATATATATAAACCCAAGGGAAGGCTTCAAATGACGTTGAGCACACGCAAGGATGCAAAGAAGTTGTTGATATCGGCCCGCCTCGGCAGTAGATACCGAGGGTCGCGCTCATTCCTCGCACTTAGAACTGAAATTATATCTCAACATACAGTGCATAGGAGCATCTAGCTAGTAGAAGGGCTACTCACTTTCTATTTTATCCGACATATTCTTCATCACGGTGTAGTTTCTTGTGTCAAATAACTGTATTTCCATACTTGTACGTTTACTGTCTGCAAGTTACGATACTGAAATCCGATTCTTAGGCAGTATTTACCACATCGTCACAACAGCTAGTGTACCAGGGTGGTGTAGCGCCGCGGAGTACCAGGGTCCTGGGTCAGTAGCTGGAGTCCTGGCTCACAGGAGTTATTGCATGTCGTAATCAGTCCTCGATAGAAAGAGTCGCCGTCTCCTGCCTCAGATATTTGACCCTCGGTTTCCCTTGTAGTCCGTACACGGACCACCAGGCAAGACCCTCCATAACAGGATAGCAGGGTCATCAACGATACGCAGAGTCCTCCAAGATTCGAAGCCGCGGAAACAGTGATAGTAAGCTTTCTGTTGCAGAACAATTGAAATCTGACGTTTCTTCGAGATGAACAGGCGCAGCACTACGCCCGGGATTGTACATTCGGTATAAGCATTTCAACGAGAAGCATCACGGCGGAGATCCAGTACATCATCCTGTGCCATCATGATCCAGACGAAATGCATGTTAGATAATTGAAGAAGTCATATCCAGCTTGATCGTATCTGTAGGTATGCCAATATCGTCTGGTCTTATTAGATGACAAGGAGCTGAATTCCAATGTTCCCAGGCTTACCATGTCTAAAACCTGCGTCATACCAAATGACAGAATCCGGAATACCTACTTATCTTTTCCCACGTACAAAGCCTGGGACTGACGATTGTTCGAAATGCTCAGTTGGATGATCCGATTTCCGCAGTTCGAAGCACGGTGCACCTCACTGTTGGTGTGAGAGAGGAATATTTTAGGGTGCAGGTCCATTCCAAATATACGCTAGGTGGGGCAGTGTTGCAGGGAAGAGCGCTCATAAAATATTTTGGCCAGGCTCGCAGATAGGCATATAATTATCTAAGCCGCTTGAGTTATCACTAGTTCAGATGGAGAAGAACACGAGCTTACCACCAACTGCAACAAGTAGATGAAGCCAATAAAATGAAACACTAGAAAAAATTGATGTGCAATTCACTGCGAGCGTCAGACATTGCTTTGCAAATTTCAGGATCTTCGTCACATCATATCAAATCCCGTGAATCAAATACACCTACATGATTTACGACGGTGTGTTCTTTGGTTGGCGTAGATGTCCAGGTTCCTACAGTGATCAAGGGTTGCGCAAATGTACAATGTCATAGTGAGTAATCGACTTACATCTCCCATTTCCGAGTAGAAATGACATCGCATCAAGACAAAATCCCATTATTTGCAATGGGCGCTTAGTCTGCAAAATCACATCATGCCGCGTCCTGTAATGGCCTCAATTCAATGATGAACTGGCGGATCTCGCCCTCAGTATCAACCAGGGAGTCGAGAACATTGATGCAGGGATATTTTTGAAGTACTACGCACTCTGTGACGAAGATCCATGTACCTCGGTAAATGTTTGTAGAAAGTTTTGCCTCGCGCACCATCGACAATGAGTCTTTTCTGCTCACTAGGTAGAATTTTTCTCCAGTCCACCGTATTTAAAGTGTTGAAATCATTGAGTATGTGTCGGCCAAAAGAGTGGCGGCTAGGCTCGAACAATATCTTGTCAACAGCATTGAACGATTACTCAGCTGAGAATTTGAACACGCTGCCAGGTGAATGGATATCGGCATGCTTCATAACCTATCTGGCGAGAAACAGCCGGAGGCCAAATGTAGCAAAAATTTCAAAGCAGAGCTGGACAAAAAGTACCATCGTAGACCAATGGATGATTGATGATCACTGTGGCAAGAATCATTCATGATGAATTTAGGACCATGTGGGCCAGGAACGTGAATTACCGCCTGCCAGGTGGTCCAATTCTACAAGTTTGACAAATGGCATATGCATAGTCTTAAGTTGAAGAACCCGTCACGGTCACAATTGGTCACGACGTAGGTTTAATACGCCATTATGTAATTCAGCCAGTCACGCTGCCAACCACCATCTATCCCGCCTCAACCATTTACCGGTCCTCGCGATTGTCTCCTAAGCCGCGGCTCTCAAATTCGATAATCTACGAAATGTAAAGGACAAAACTTTATTTTGTAACACGCTAAGCTGGTGGCACTAGGCGGCGTACGCTATGATCAGTACTACTTGCGTTCGTGTATGGTGCCGGTACACCATAGTATACATGAGAATAAGGTATAACACAAAGAAGCCAAAGAAGAGTAAGCGACAGTACCCAAAGAAAAAACAACCATGTCCAACGAATAGCCCCTAGGTATTGGTGGAAGAACGTACGGTATTTCAGAAGAACAGTTTGACAAAAATGAAGTGGGGAGGATGGATGCTTTATTGCCTTGGCACGTGAATACCATTGCGAGACGAATGTTTGGGAAGCGCGGCGATGAGACGCGAGCCGCCATTGGGAACGCCTAGCAGATTACGGTCACCATTCACAAGAATAGATCCCTTCTCAGCAACTCCGTTCTTTTCGAATTGTGCACGCTTCACATTGGTCGGACCCAGAGTCTGTGAAGGAAGACGCTTGAAAGCAGGTCGGAATATTTCACCCTCCGAGCTTCCTGTGCAGTCAGAGGCGACAGATGACTCTCTTGACCCATCTCTTGACCCGCTTTGAGTGCTTGAACTTCCCATGCTGCTCACACGAGGTACAGGCAACGAAATGGACACTCCGTTCATAGGCGGTGCAGCTCCTTTCATGGGTGCCAGATGAGGTGACATGAATGCCTGCGAAAGCGACGATGCCGACGAAGAGCTCGAGGGACGGCTGGCGTTCAAATTAAAATCGGTATTTGACTGCAAATGTATGGTATCTGTACGACGATTAGTGCCACGTGCACCTGAAGAGACAGATGCAGGTGGGCTTGCCCGCGTACCTCGCCGTTTGGGAAGGTTGAGGTTGAGTGATCCACTACGAGCATTGACAGCAGCTTCATAGCTCCGAAGATCTTCAGGGTTTCCATGGAGCGTCATGCGCACTCCCTCTCCATTACCGATTGCCATACCAGGAAGGACTCGCTCTATAGTGGGCGTTTTGGAACTTGGAAGAGACGACACGCGGACTCTTCTGCGTGAAGAGGGAGATTGTGGCATGGCGCCTGGCGCTTCTGAGCTGGCGGGGTGAGGTCCACTCATAGGCGTGCGCATGAATGCCCTCCACAACGTATCGCTGTCACGACCTAAGCCAGGTGTGGGCAACGCAGAGAGTGACATGCCACGGTCTCTAAGCTGTTGCTGTGATAGAGCCTTTGGCGGCATCGGAGTTGCATTTGGCGAATGAGGCCGCATATTCATTGCAGCGTTTGAGAAGAAAGGTACACCATCTGTTGAGAGCCCAGCAAGGACATTTGGGTCGTCAATAGACATGAGTCCAAATGCGGAGGAGAACCCGCCTTCACCGACTCGACAATGCTGATCAGACTGCTGGTCGTGGGATTCAGGGGCAGAGGTAGAGGACATCGAGTCTCTTCGTCGTTGAGGTTCAAGCAGCATTCGCTGCTGAAAGTCCTCGGACGTGTCCTGATACATATCCCCTGCCGAGAGGGGGAGATGGACATTGGACGAAGTAGCGCTGGAAGGGATAGATTGGGAAGCGCTACTACCGTCGCTGTAACCAACGGAGTCTCGGCGGGGCCGGTAGGCTAATCCAATGAAAGGCCCAGTGAACATTTCTGAGCTGAAATTATCTGAATCGTCCGCACCATATAAATTTTGTGAGAAAGCTTCGTCCAAAGACGCAAACTGGGGTTGACTAGATTGCACAGTCGTCAACCCCGAATGTGTGCTCTCGCCCCATCCAAGCCAATGATTGGAAGGTTGATTGTGGTCCGTGTAAAGCTCAGGTAAAAGTGCAGATGAACCTTGAGGATTTGCAAGCATGGGAGCTCCGGCATGACGCAAGAACTCAGGTTGAGCCCGATTTCCTCCAGCAATGTCAGAGTCGGAAGAGAGCGACATGGGAAGATGTACAGCGTTTGCTGACGAAGCATACACATGATTGAAGGAAAATGGGGTTGTGTAAAGCGAATCACCCGAAGAAGTGTCCATACTGGGTACGCTCACGGGGGGAGGACCAAGGATAAAGTCGTCCATGGATGGACGTCCATTGCCGAGAGTAGAGGAAGCGGAAGCAGGGCGAGGAATATGATGACCAGGGCCACTTGGAGCGGTTTGACGGTGGAACTTGACGTATGTACACCGACTCTTGCGTTGTACGCATTTTGCTATGTAGGATAAATGTGAGAACGGAAGCGTGGGTTCTGGGGCAGGAACGTACAACAAGGGTTGCAACCGTCGCACGGTAAGCTAGATTGGACACATTGGTCACATGCTTGCTTCGAAGTGGTCGCTCGAGAGGTTGAAGCCGAGCCTTTGCGACGACCATTAGTGGCGGTTTGTGGTGGTTTTTCATTTGCATGACACTTGTTGACGTGTCGCGATAAAAGATCGCTGAGGGAGATTGAGTTAAGCGAGATCGAAAAAGATGAAGAATTTACCTCCGTGCAAATTGGTCTCCACAATACTGACACTTGTAGGGGCGATCACCTGTGTCTGTTGAGGAGCGGGGTGAGTGAATGAATGAATTGATTACAGAAAGGACAGGGGGTCAGTCGTGGCAAAGTGGAGCGAAATTTGCTAGAATGGAAAAAAAGTACATACGTGATCGCATGTGACGAGCGACATGCTGTGGACGAGTGAAAGTGGCCTGGCAGACAGGACATTGATGATCACCACCCATTGGTAAACAGTAGTGTAAGATGAATAGTAGAAGAGTCCAAGTTGTGAGTGGATGATATCCGATGACACAATCCTTGTACTTATCCTCACTAAAATACCTAACTTCGGCGTCGGCCGTCTATGATGTCATACATACCTTATCGGCTGACACTGCTTTAATATCAAACCTTGTTTACATGTCCCCTAACTTACATTCATATTCTACAATCCTACAACTCTTTCTTTCATATATCCTCCTGAATTCTTCATCCTCTTTCCACATAACAAAATACAAAATCAAAAATCCTGAACAAATTCCCGTTTCCGTCGTCAAGACAATGCTGGCAATTTAGCGTGTGACGCCATTTGATGTAACCTATTTGCGAGAGATCGTGGCGGAGATCAACCCGCTACAAACACGCACACTGACGTCAGTTCATCAAAACACTCCTACGAAACGTGTCTTTCACCTTGGTGCGGAGACGGGCACGAACACTTCAGCATTCGCCCTATCACCGTAAATTTAATCAGTAATCTCCCAAAGCAATCGTCATAGGGCTGTAAACATGAATAGTAGATCGCCGCCGGGTCTCTGGTAATAGGCTCCGGAGAAGGTAGGCGTCATGAAAAAGGCATTGCATTAAGTATGATCACCACCCTCGTTGTCCTGACCCTCTTCCCGGATCAGGAACAATGCGAATAACCTCACTCATGACGATGGATAGCAATCTCACGCCCAAGTCATTATGTGCCGGCATTCTGAAGAAGCCAGGGGGGCTGATGCCAAGTTAGTTGCCCCTCCCCTTAATTAGAAATACCCGCGTCATGAGCTACTTCGAATCCGAGGCAACAACGAGATTAAATGATTGGATCGATCGCTGGCCTCAGGCAACACAGGTAAACCTGGTTGGTATCTCCCAAGAAAAAGAAGGAAAAAAAAAAGAAAAAAAGAATGATACTCAACGGTGTACTGTTATCCATCCCGATATACTTCATATCAACCGGGATATAGTGCCTATTTGGAAGCTTGTACGTGACGGACTCAACGCCCGCGTTTTCCGCGATGACGCGTTGCCCCATCTTAAACAACGTTGCCTGTCATTAAATAGAATCATCAGAAACGTGCACAACACGGGCATAGAAGCCTATGACGCACTTGCACACTAGCGCTGGCATCCAGAGCAAAAATATCAAGTGTTGCATTTCTCGCCCGTGTCGCAACATTAACTGCGTCCCAAACCCCACCGAGTGCGAAGCCCTCTGGGACAGTGAAATCCAGTTTCTTGCCATCAGTGGGAGAGCTGAGCGATAAGGGCGCGAAGGTATAACTCAGGTCTACGGAGGTTGACAAAACACGATCGTTCACTTCCGGAAGCGTGGTGTACTCGTCGTGGATGTATCCGTGAAATGCAGAGCCACTCGACTTGAGCACTGGGATACGCAGGGATGAGTGAATGCAGGCCCGGAGTGCAAGGATAAGCTCACCCAAGAGATCAGTAATCCCTGAAGTGACTTTGGCTGAGAGCTTGTCCTTGCCAGTAGAGGCATCGATCTGGGGGAAAGAAAAGAGCGTTTGATAAGCACTATATATACGTTTTAGAAACAGAAGGGTGATAGAAGCGGAAGATATAAAGCAGAGGCGAGTGAGGATTGCCGCAGTTCGGCGGCTGATGGCAAGGAAACGCTCCACCTCAGCAACTACATGGTTCCACTCCACCACAAAATCGGAGTCTGAGAAGCATATATAGCGCTAAATTAAAATTCGTACCTCGACCTCGACTATCTGCTTGTCGTTCCCGTCCCTAACGAACGAATGCGGGTGTGGATGGTCATTTGCACTCAAGGCGATGCGAGACCAGCGCAACTTCTCCAAGGTAATAAATGCACGGTGTATGTGCGCATACTTGGAAACGATGTGAGTTCCCAGATGTAACGCGAACCGTTCCGGGCTGAGGATGTGGGGTGAAATCTTGGCAAGATCTAATAGCCGGAGTGTCACTCTCGGTTAGCTGTTATCTCTTCTATCACTAGGTGGCATGCACGTACAATATGTGATGTTCTTCACTATGACACGTCATGTGGTGAGCTTCCCTGGATCATCGTACAATGATGTCACTACATACTAGAGTCGGTTGCGATAACGACCGAGTTGTCTGCAGCCATGTAGCTGCATATCCAACTGTTAGAGACGATGGGATTCACGATATACTGTGCCAATCACTGACCTGGGCTCGATATCACCTTCCAGTAGTACTGTCACATTGTATTCCACGACTTGATGAAACTCGCCATCCCGAACAACACGAAAGACGCGAATGAGGTCTTTGCCGTACCGAGCGCTTGTTAGAACTGATTCAGACATAATCGTCAACGGTGCTACGCTCGCACTTTCAGCTAGTCCTTCAGCTCTTTAGATTGGTATTGGGAAGACTGTTGTAGCGGAACATCACACGCTATAATCAGACAGATAAGCCACTTACGGTAGTCTTAGTCAGCGCTCTCTCCTTCCTGGATATCTCAGTTGCGCCCACTGCAAAGCTACATGCCGCTTTAATATTTCCACATTTCAAATTTTCAGTCCGTCCTCTGAAGCAGCAGTTTTTCTACCACAGATAATTTTGCTTGGTCTTCTATACCAACGGTGATACTCTGCCGTCTCCGTTCGACGTTCACGGAGCAAAACTACGGGTCCCGTTTGCGTGCGAACTGCTTATCTTGAGCCTGGATCAGCTGAACAACCCTTGCAGCAGTGCTATTCATTGCACCCGACTACCGTTGAAATTGAATCACGGTTTCTTCCCAAGGAACTTCCCCAAGATCAGATAAAGCAAATGTCATCTAAGACTCAGAGAATGCCATGGATCAGTGCGCACAAGGTTGCCCCAGACACGATTGTCAAAGTGCACTCGGCATATGTTGATAAGGCGATCACGGAGGTGCTCAACTCGAGCATGCTTCACACTATGATAAACATCCCTATTTCTGAGGTGTGACAAGTTGTCGTGAACGCCTCCTCCAACAGATACCTAGTCATGGAACACATCGACAGTGAGATACTGACCAGCTGTTGGAGCCTTATCGCACAGCTTCACATTGCTTGGACCCTCCACGGTTATATCGGCCATCTTCATCGTTTGTGGAGGTCTGTTCCAGGTACTGTTGTGCGTGTACGGGACCACTATTCGCCGACTACGGTGCAGGTCCCTTCGCTTCTTATGACGCAATGACAGAATGACTCAACCATAAGTTGTATGTGTGTCTCAGCAGATCAAACGCGCGCCCCTCGGTACTCCTTGTTTCAACAACTCGTGACCATGGTCTTCACGCTGCAACGCACCAGGACCTGTGTCCTAATAATATATTTTCTTAGCGCGCGATGATGCGACGTATTTGCTGGACTAGGAATGGTCGGGATTATATCGGATGCTTCGAGTATGTCAGCATGCGCCCTAATGAGCAATTCAAATCGCGCTTGTGGGACTTTTTGATACCTTAGATCTCGCGTTACGGTGAATGATTTTAGCTAGATAGCTGAATGTGATAAAACGACCCCTTGTTTCAGTCCTTACACGAGACCACACAGGAGTACCGGAGCAACATTATATGGGCATTCAAGGTAGGTGTTTTGATGCAGTATTTTGTATTCAACAGTGTTGTAGGCACCACGTCAATGGAAAGTACTGAACCTCGAATCAATTGCGGGTATTTTTCTTCCAGCTTTAGGTATGAATTCATTCGCACCGGGTGCAGGTCGTATATCTGTTCCGTGCTCTGCTCTTGTTCCCAATAAATCCTAGCTGAGACCAATGGAGCAAACTGGTAGGCAACAAATGAGTTGCATTTCCCCGACGAGACGGACCAATTACTACCATCTGAGGAATTGCGCGAGATAAGATTGGTAGCTGGCTCGGAATCTCGATTTCCTTTGATGAATTTGACTCATTGCTAGGACCACGTGACCGCATGTGCATTGGCTTCAGAGGTTTGATTAATCTAGAACCTTCAAAATGAGCGAATATGAAAGTCGGATATCAAAACTCACGTGCTGATGCCTCAGGTTTTTCATATTCGAAGTGTTTGGACAGCCCATACCACCGTTCAGGGAGTGACGTGGCGCCGCTGGAGTCGGATCGGAGTATGATATCGCAGCATGATGCAAGATATCCACTTAGCACCTAGGCAGACCTGGGCTACCACTGTGTAGATGTTATTACCGCATCAAGAATGAATATGATAATTTTCAAAGGAGGTCCCTCGATGTCATAGCGGAGGTCTTCCCAGACAAGACTCGTGGCCGGACTAACTCGTGGGTATTACATTGTAGAAGCCGAATTCTGAAAAATGTATGCTTCTAAAATTTGATACACTTATCTGCACTAGCACTCAGTAACTGAGCTAGTGATGCCACCAAGCGGCAGAACTAGAACAAAAATACTTACGGATATCAGACAGGCATCACCGGTCACCTGCCAGAACTACACAGGCTTTGATATTTACTTGTTCGCTTTGCTTCACCGGCGTATAATCGGTCACCAGAACCAGCAGTTTATCTAATATGGGGCAGTAATAAACTGCCCCATATTAATCGCAGCCAGCAACGGTAAAGAGCGATAGGCCGGATAACGAGGAACAAAGCAGACGAACGTTCGGCAGTCGCCGAGGATCAGCGCTCCAGGCCTTGCACACTTACGGCCTGCCTCAGATCATCAATATTAGTGTCAGCTCACTCCATGGATAGTAACATCCGAACCCTTGCGACCATTTTGGCAAATATGGGTCATCGTTGGGAAGCCGTCGTATGATTCCCAAAAAGTTCCTTCCCTCTTGCGCAATTTTGTTAATATTCTCACCCCCGGTGATACTGATATTTTCAGTCCTGAAGTAAAGAAAGCCATGGCGATGACAGGCGTCATCTGGGGTTAACGAGAGGTCTCAGACATTAGTAGTCATCCAGGATTTATGTCCCCGTTCCCTCCTAAGCAAGGCAAAGGTGGAAGAAGTAACTAAATCTCAAAGATCATTTCACGAAATTGTGAACAGGTGCGAATATTGACTGAAACCTAATACTACTGATCATCATTAGTCTCTTTTAATGAATACATTTTGGAGATCTAGACTGCCTACGAATATTCCAACGATGCAAAATTATCATCAACTACTGTCGTCAGAAACTTTTCGTGCGTATTTTCCTTTACCAGAAGACGTAGCACTCCTGTGATCAATGGGATCTCCGAATCGCACTGGCTTGATGATTCTCTTTGATTTTGATTAATCTGCCTACCGCCGCCTGACAAAGATGTGCCGACGCGCAGACAAGGTCCACCGTGCAATCAAGTTACCCAATTGGATTTTTCTAGCAAGACAATGCACTTATAGGCTTGGTTCCTGGGTAACCATCGTGGTACCGCATTACTTACTTTAATTTGTACGATTCAGACGAGTCCGATAACTCGGAACCCGATCCTTGCGAATCTAACGGAAATCGGGTCTTGCTGTACTTGAAAGGCATTGTTCGGTAGCATCATTTTTGACACCGACATATTCAAAAATCACTCGTGACGAACTTTTCCTCGGTTTGCTGGAGATCCCTCATACCAGTTTTGATATCGCCCACTTGGATAACATCTGTAAAGCATCAGTAGTATGAGAACTCTTGTCCCAGCCACCTCATCGCCCATCCTTCTTCTCGCTATTCGAACTGTGAGTTTTGAGCAGATTGAGATTTTTTTTTACTTTTGCACTCAGTGCTGTACTTGGATGTGTGGTTCGAATGCAGCCAGTATAAATATCGTAGGAGCCACCAAACCGGGAACTCCGAACACGGGAAGCCAGTGAGTGATAGATGAAGCCGTTCAAACACCAAGATTGACAGTATTGCCTCTGTGTAGAGAACGGTAGACTCGACAAAGGCGTCATCACATCATGGGATTTTGCAGAGCGTTTAAGCAAGTCACTTACACAGTTTTTGCTACTGTCAGGGAGTGGATCTTGTAAAATATGCATGCCTGGTCTAGAGGGCCCAGTCTACATGAGATTTATTGGCACCTGAATGATAAAGTTACTTACTCCAAACTTCAGGCTGATTTTTTAATTCCCGCAAATACATTTACATTTCACATGGAGCGAGAAACTACCGTTTTATACTCTCGTGCGACGTTATAGCACTATGACCACAAAAGGAACGAGGTGGTGACTTGAGGGGATAGGTATTGAGGACTTGAGAGAGGAGAAAAGCAGCGCTTTGAAAATGTGCTTTGAGATGTTCTGGAGGTTGACCGAAACAGGTGAACTTGCGGCCCGCGATTCAACCTCTTCTATTTTCATTTGACTTTGTTATGACCTCGTGAGACTGCAATAAGCTCACTGGGAATCATTATGCAGGCGGCTGCATTGCATATATGCCGGGTATGTGTTAGGTCGACAAACTCCATGGGATTTTTGACAGAAGCCCGAATCAAGGCAGTCAGGGATTAAGCAGCTTTTACGGTGGTCGGTTTTTACACGTGTGACCGCTTTACGGTTTCCCAACCTCGGTCAATCAAGATAGCGATAGCATTTATCTCAGCGATAAAAGTACTGGATGGAGGAATATGGAGGCAGGATGCGGCGGCCTATGCCCAGCATGAATTTGTAAAACGTCCGTCATGTTCACCGTTCGTTCATACCCATCCCTCGAAAATGACCAGAGTCTAGTGTATGGCCGCTAGTTAAATCATATCGTATTGATTGAGCGCTACTTCATACGTAAGTTCACTAACAGTCGAATGACGTCGGTGTCGTGCCAGCAGCTATTTGCTGTACCGCGGTGGTATACGACTGCGGTGAGCAAGCGTATTAGAGATTCGCTTATCATATTTTCAGCACTCGCATTAATTGGTAAGAGGCAAGTAGGCCTAACTGATATCGGTGAAATGTCATGTGAATCATCATGATGACTCGGTCACATGCCATATATCAGAGATCAAGAAAGTTGTTCATCATTCTTCCTGACTATATCAATCGTATGCGCAGTCGTTGGTGTAATATTTAGCAGAAATCGATGCATTTATTGATGGCATGAATACCATACCTTGAGTACTCCATGTTGCATTGGATATCCTTGTGCTGTGGGTTTGCCATGAAACACTTCCGTGAACTGCAATGAACACATTTCAGGAGACTGTTACTTTTTAAAAACTCACATCGCCCACCTTACATTGTGAGCTTTTAAATTCAATGTATCATTTGGAACTTCATCTCGCAATCCATCAAATTTCCTTGATACTCAATAGGCAGGCATTATTCATAGTCAATTACTCGACATCGGCCACGGGGTTCTGACTGGACTATGTCCAAATATATGGGAGTAGGGAATGAGATATCGAAATGGCTGGGAATGAGGACTCATTCAACACAAGAGGACCCCCATCTATCGAAAGCATCTCTTCCGTGGCTAATGACGTGATTAATGACTCACATGCCTGAGACTCAATATATCCTCATACGGGGATCACGGAATTAGACGTCATTAGCCTGAAGCCAGAGAACTGGCAGAAGATCATATCTCGTACGCTCTGTACCACGTTCGGCAGAAGCTTCATTATTTCGAGGTGGTATGGAATCAATGGAACATTCCTGAGATACCTGACATGCATGGTCTGAAAGAGATATAATGCCATACAGCGGAGAGGTGGTCCCGTGCGAGCAAGTAGAAATGCACTAACCTCAACGGTCTACTCCTAAGTGATCGTGAGCTACGGTCATAACGCAATACACCGCACGTAGTACCTCACTGATCTCGGGGTTCAGAAAATATTCCAGGAGCGGTTTGATGACGGTATTCAGGATTGCTCTGGAAAGCGGATAGAGCAGATTCCCAATCTTGGTCTACGCTTGTGGACATCTCGAAATTTACAGAACCGGACAACATGGTCGATAGCTACCATCCATGCCAAGAGTGAATATCACAATAACGCTTCCCACTGCAACCTTTTAAAAAGGATTCTCTATTACAATTGCAAGAGAACCACGAAGCATATCAGCCGAGACATTTGACCAGGAATTGTAAGCAGTGTGATTAAATATGCAGAATGATGATACTCAACAATTTTGCATGGCAGAGGATTAACGGCAGGGTAGGACGTACGAAATCGAATTCATTGCACAAATAAACCAGGTGTACTGCCTTAAAATTGTTTTCATTTTCATTTTCCAGCAGTTGTCAGATTACAGATGAACACAATTGGAGAAATTAGGATGATTCCAGTGCAGAATATTCCTAGATAAGTAGAGGTGCACAATGAGTGCAGAACGTCGTGTAGAGCGCGACGCTTCCTACACACCTGTTCAAGCTCAAGTTGTAAGTACTTCAAAGTAAAGCGTGTCGGATATATCCGGGTAGTTCTGCCAAATTTCCCACCCTCTTTATTTCCTCAACGTTGGTCCCCGCGTCCTTACATTCCTTTCAGTAGTTTACCTCAACCTGCTCGGAGACATCTAAAATGCGGTCCGCAGTCTCCACATCTGCCTTTAGACAGGCTGCTCGTCCCCGCCGTCTGCCAACCCAGTATTCACGCTTTGCTAGCTCAAACGCGGAGACAGCGCAGAAGAAAACCCAGGACGCGCTCGGGTCCGCCCAAAAGACAGCGGAAAAGCTTTGGGAGAGCTCAAAAAAGTTCCTTGGTCCCCTCGGCGAGCGCGCTGGAAGCATGCTCGGATGTATGTCTTCTCGTGAGCTTCACTCTTTGCAGACACTGATGCAACTCTGTTTGTGTTTAGCATACCGTCAACCTGTGATGTACAACTTGTCAGTAGCACGCGAATTGTTGAAGCAGGTTTACGTGGCGGAGCGTTTGCAACCTCCCACTGACTTGGCAGTGGTGAGAAGTGCATACTCGACATTATGGAGCCGTGCTAGCAGCCAGGCATATTGGCGAGGGATATTCAGTTCCGGGGAGTGGACCAAGGTTGCTATATACGCCTTGGAGGCATACGGTATCTTCAAGGTTTGTTTAACAATGGTTTATGTTGTAACGATTTTTAACTGTCGGCAGATTGGAGAGATTGTCGGACGGAGAAGCGTTGTCGGATACAACCTTCATTAGACACCACATCATCAGCGAAAGCATGTAATTGTGCTTTACACTGACTCTATTGCATAGACATCTCATTCCTCATGGTGGTGTTGTTACTTGTCCTTTAATTTTCTATGATAGATGATGGGCGTGTTGCACCAACATTGAGAAGTCACGGACAATGAAATATATATCCAAGTCACGCATGGCAGGAGTATATTAAATAAAGTCGATCTAATCCTCCTTCTTTGCACCAATCTTCTTTTCTGCTTCCGTAACCGATGCTGCGTCTGTTTGAGGACCAGCAGCAGCAGCTGAGAACGCGATGGTTAATTGAGTGATATGACAAGTGCATAAGGAAATCTACATGCCTCCGAACATTGATGGAGTCTTGAACGGTCTCTTGAGATCGCCCTCTGCGGGCTTCCCAAGAATGTGAATGGCGACAGGTTTTGCGTCGTATAGATTCTTCAGACCCATAAGGGCTTGAATAAAGAGAGGCTGAGTGTACTTCATGTACAAATGGAAGAAAGCCATCATGGCGACACCAAAGTACGCAGCACGAAGCTAAAAATTGCGGAATGAGTTCAAACCTTTTCAAAATACGAAATTGGACGCACCAGTTTCGACGTTTCGGATAAGTCATAATCGCGGACTGTCGTGGTCACAAGTCCTCCAGAGTCGGACGACTAATACATGTGAGCCTAAGGTATGTTGCTTGCAATATAGAGGAAATATTACCATGGGATTTGGAGCATCGACTGGTACAAGCACTCAGATATACAACAAGAAAAAATTGAAGACAGAGACTAACCATATTTCAAGACGGTCTGGTCATTTTTCTGCCTGACCTGTGTTGTCGCGCATATTCAGATGCCACGTATGTGTTCTAAAATGAAAATGTCTGCTGACCTTATAGGAAACAAAGAAGTATGCACCCATAATGACGACTTGACTTGCAACATAACCTATCCGCACGTAGTTGAGAACTTCCGGGTCATCGAATGGAATTCTGCGAGCAACTAAGAACACGTCACACAAGTTACACAAAAATTAGTAGGCTCCAGAATGAAACAGTATGCACTAACCTTGCATTGCGCCAAGGGAAATAACGATGTTCTGTATTCCGGCGTTCATCTTGATGTTGACCACGTAGTCCTTGTAAAAATGAAGCTTAAAGAGAAAGAGTAAAGCCTGGAAAGCGGCGTGACAACATTCTGTGACGTGCCTGTGAGTGTGACAAGGTATTGCACCAAAAAGGTGCTGCGTATGACGTCAACTGGATGATAGACTGCGTAATGAAACAAACCAGAATTCAAAACACCATTAAATCGAGCTCTAATGTTTAACGAGGACGCAACCATATCTCGCGCAACCTCTGTTTCGCGTGCCAGCAAGCACGGCTCGACGGTATCGCGCAACCAATCTCTTATCAAGAAAAATGTTGCCCCGCAGGATCTCCGCCCATCTGATATTCTTATCGAGCGATTCGTCTCCTGGAAAGCTATTGTAAAGCAACTTATCAGTTACTTTGAAGGCGTCGCCGATATTGAGAACAATATCGGCAAGGAATACACAAAGCTTGGCGCAGTAATTCAGGTACCTTTCCGCTCAGGGAATCAATTTCTAGGAGAAGGTGGCCTGCAGGTATGGACATCCTTGCTGGCTCCACTTTATTCCTCAGACAACGCATCAGGATGTGTATTATGGCATTCGCGACAAAACACGTGTCATCGCCGACCAACATGCAAACCTAGGTCGGACCATCGATAGCTCCATCGTGCAACATCTACAGAAACTGCACGCAGAAATCAAAGCGCACATAAAGGTGCGTACTCCGTGTAAACAGTGTACGTATCACACTCTGAGTTCTGTCAGAATGTTCAAAACGACACTGGTAAATTAGCCACCAGTGTTGCCAAAGAACGCGAGCTATCCGGGAGAATGATCAGTGAGCTGGCAACGAGTGTCAGCATTTTCAAGAATACCCCGATGAGCGTAACTAATAAAAGTGATCCGTGAGCACTTTAATGCTTCCTGCGATGAGATGCACCTTTGACATGTCGTAGTTATGTTGCCAACATAGCAGTCATGAGACAATTGCAAAAACAGGTTCACGAAGAAAATGCTCTTCAGAAATCCATTATTATCATGCAACAGAATTCTGCCCACTTCGAGGAAGGAATTGTACGCGCCATTCAGTCAGCATGGCAAACTTATGATGAGTGGCGATCTCGAATGACCGATTCAGTGCAAGATACATGGCATACAATGGGTCGAAACATGGTCTCACTTGCGCCCGACCGGGAGTGGATCTCATTCTCAGCCAGGTCTGACCATCTTCTTGATCCCGAGACCCCTCTACGAAATCCAGAAACTATCCAGTACCCCTCGAAAGAAGACACTTCGGTTATAGCCGTGCATACCGGACATCTTGAACGCAAGAAGAGGTTTACAAGGACCTATCGCGAGGCCTATTATGTCCTCACTCCCGCAGGATTCTTGCACGAGTTTACAACGTCTGACCCATCTCAGTCAGGTAGTCAAATACCAGCATTCTCATTATTCCTTCCCGCGTGCACACTTGGCCCTCCGTCAACACCGTTTTCAAAGTCTCACAAGTTCCATATCGAGGGCCGCAAAGACGGCATGGGTACTACTAAACATAGTCCTTTCAAAATTCCCATGACGGGTGGCCAGCATGCTTGGTCATTCCGCTCTCGTAGCCATGAGGACATGATGGAGTGGTGGAATGATGTCAGAATGTTATGTGCCCGCTATCTTGTCGCTAGCGAACAGATGGACCGCGGTGGCCCAGTTGAGGCGGCAGTCCGTTCCGCTGGATATATCAGTGACGAAGAGGAGGAAGAAGATGGATCCAGTGTTGAAGAGGACCGAGAAGACGAGGACGAAGATGATCTGTATGAAGATGCCGACGCTGCTGTTGATGACGAGGAGGAGGATCATAGTGTTCCGCCTTCTTACTCCAACCCTGCCAGAAATTCTCTCAATGGCACCCATCAGAATGGTTATTCGGTAAGCACTTATGATTTTTGTTGAGGTGTCTGCTAATGATTTTTCTGCTCAGCCAGACAAACGAGCGTCGTCGATGAGCCATGATGATAACATGACTTCATCACGCCCAAGCAAGCGTCAGCAGGAGAAGGCACCCGAAGGACGATCTCCGCATGACCAACATACATCTGATGCTGTGGGTCAAGCTCCTAGTGAGCACGACGAACGTGACTCTATGCCCAAGAGTGGTGAAGCTGGTCCCGCACCAGCAGACAGCAAATTTACTGAAGACCTGAAGTGACCAAGCGGCGGCGCGATAGCTATCCTCCACAACGTAACTTAATCACCAATCAATCATAGCTTATCGGACCTGCCAGTCCTTTACTTTATTGTTTTTTGTGTCTGCATTGTCGGATAATTCATACACGAGATTTTTTGATATATTTAACACACCTACTGGTAAATTGATGAGAAAGCCCACCGGAAGCCGCTGAAGTCCCAATATTGACCTTACCATAATTACCATAAGCTTCCATGGGTTCAAAATGCCTGCTCAGCACCACCAGATACATTAAGTTGACACATTACGAATCCGAGCCTACACATGTTCTCTGAACGCACCATCATGATCATGATAACCCTCCAATGCGAAAGTCCCCACCGTCCAGGACTAGAAGGGGATAAAGTATCATAAAAATGCACAGCTTCATTCCAAGTCGGGATTATGACATGTCGCTTTCCGTAAGTTTTATTGTGTTTTTCAATGATCTTGCTAACAAGACCTCGCGGACAATTTAAATCCCAGGGCCCGCCTGTCACATACCCGATCTCTTGACTATGAAGTTTAGAGTGATCCGATTACGCATTAACAGGCAAGACAACGAATGCCATTTCAGTATGGAGAGGTCACCCGTTACTGCCATTGCATGCGCTAGTTAAAGTTAATATGATGCTGGTCCGATAAGTATCCACATCATATGATGAGTGGCGGCCGCTATACACACATAGTACCCCGTCCCCTCAAGTGACCGCGATAACTGTACTCCTCAGCATCGGGATAGCAATGGCAGATAGATATCCCAGATTATCCAATATCATGGTCATATACTTGTAGTGTATGTGCTGAATATCTGGACGTAGCGGAGCTAAAGCGGTGAGTTTTTGAGTTTCCCCTTCCTTATTTGGACTACTCTCGGTCTCACCATCGATACCAGCTTATTGTCAATTCATCGGGTTCATTCCGGTCCCCTTCAAGTGATTCTTATTGTTTTTGTGCTGATGGGTTCATAGAACAGCTTCGATCGCCTAAGCTGATTTATCTCGTCAGAGGCTTCAAATGTGCTACAGACGGCAGCGAAGACAATTAGACCGGAACCTCACTGCATGCTTCCCATAAACTTTGTACTTACGCAAACTTTAGTTTCCCCTGGCCATGGACCATTGCGATTACGAATGTATAAAATGTCGTGATTATTCTTTCTTTTTTTCTTGGTTGATTCGCCCGTCTTCGACCTTCAGATCAATTGAGCCGTACTTTTGACTCTATTCAAAACCGTCCTCGCTTATAAAAATGGATGCCTTCACTACTCTCGCTGCATTCTTTGCGACCTCTCAGTTTGAGGAATCTTCACCTATTACATCGGTGCCTACGGACGAGGATTCCAGTAACAGCAGCGGAGGCTCATACTGCGTGGTAGCTTAAACGCCTCTCTGTGATCACAGCACCATGTAACATGTAGGTAACACATTATTAAGTTCCGGTATGTCTTGCTAAGACTATCGCGTTGCACATAGTCCTCATTCCACATTGACAGGCTCTGCGAATGATGAAAGGTTATGAACAAGAGCATTCTCATCGTCAATATCACCACAAGCACTCTCGCCAGTAACATTATGCCTCGAAATTTTGTTTCGCGGATGTACATATGCTATCCTGATGATACATTTCATTTGTACTCTGCATGCAACCACCACATAGCATCTTTTCGTTCACAATTATTTTTCTTTTCGTTCTCTTTTCGTCACATACCTTCGTTTGTTCAAATTTCCAGCAGCTTTTTTTCGAGATAACACCCATTTTCATTAAGGTATATACATAGCGCGGAATATTATGTTGTAACAGTGTCGAATCAATTGTTCTCTTGAATAACAAGCACCAGCCGTTCCTGTCAATCTTGGCGTGGGGAGCGGATTCCACTGCCACTGGCACCACCAACTCAGTAGTAAGCCGCTGCAGGAACCAAAGTAGTATTGCGAGTGTAGAAGCCAGGAGACTCGCCCCCGTCTGTTCAAGGTATACTTTCAACTTCTCAAAAATATCGTGGACATTGTGTTTCGGGCATCATACCATTGGAAGGGTCATTTACAAGCCTTTCCATGGTTTGAATGATTTCTTCGGATACTCCTAAGTAATTCTGAATGGTATTGTATGTTGCAACCACGGTATATGATACGCCCATACTCCAATTTGAGGGTCAGAATTAATGCAAAACGCAGGGTGAAAATACTGACAGCCCACTTCATGATGTGCGCTCCATTCGAGGTACAGAATCCTGAATCCTGATTGACACCGACGAGCAAGTGTGCTCCATTCCAGAGACCTGAAAGAACGCATCCACAACTGTCTCGTCAATTAACCTGTTCGAAGTCAACGTCAAAACCCACTTTTATACTAGTAGGATGTATATCGCTACTAAATCCGCTTCGTTGTACCAGATTGGCATGCACAAGGCTGTCATTAGTAGGTGTGGTCAATAGTCAGCGTTCATTAAGTAGAAAATAGGTCTGATAGCTGGTGCTGGTGAGATCCGGCTACGACTACCAAGGGAGAAATCACATCAATATCCAACCACGGTGGATGTTAGCCTATAAGTTCCAACTTACGTGACTATAGGAGATGACCTGGTTCACAAGATTGACTTGCTCGTGGACACGCGCAAATAGCACAATCGCCATCCATTTCGCGAGGATCCATCAGCATCAGGTCTAGAACCCCGGATGATCACGCACGCTTGGATCCACCTGTCCGTCACTAGCTGTTGTATTATCTGTCGAGCCTCCTCCGTATAAAGTCGCAGTGGATATCCAACGCTATACATAGTCATATATATACGTTCTCGTTGAAGCCTTGAGGTTCGCCGAAAGTCTCGCTCAAGTCTCTCGTGTCATTCGCGTTTCGAGGGATGTTAAAACAATGTTAATGAAAGATCCTGTGTACAAGAGCGAATTCAGAGGGAGAGTCCACTTAGTTCACTGCTCGAAGACTTTTCGGCTCGGAAATGACCGAAACAAAGGTCCCTCGGTAATGAGACTTACTAGGATCTGAAGTTTCCTACCCCTCTCCCAACCACAGGCTACGATGCCATTGGATCACTAGACGACGAAACGTAGCTGACCAGTCATCGAACGCCGTTGCAGTCGTGCGATGGAACCTGTGCTTTAAATCCCACTATGGTACAGCAGCTAGCCCAAGGAACTAACCTTATCTTCAATGACCGTCTGAAACACTTGTTATCTCTGTAGTTCCGAGTCCGGCCGAAAGGCATCACTCACCTTCTAACACCTATCTGCCATGCGTTTGATTGTGGCGGTCAACCTTCGGAACAGCAATACTGTTCAGTATTTTTACGCATTATTTATGTAAAATTATTTTTTGCACCACATTATCCGAACACAACTTCCGTTTCTGTAAAAGGGTTAGGTCATGCTTGAAGTCTAACCTTCATCAGTTTGTTTGAATGTGGCACCCCTGAAATTGCAATGACTAATATCTATCGAAACTACTGGCACAGCGGTATTGTCGTGGTCCCAACCGGAGGGTCAACCTAAATTTTGACTTCACCGCTGGTTTGGATTCGATGGCCAATCCGTATATCATGACAGATGGTATTGTTGCTTCGAGTTGACGGCAGTTTGTAAGTGATGCTTCATTCTCTGGGTGTTAATATCGTAACGACGCTCACGCGTCAGGTCCCCGACTCCAGGGGTCCCACTGTAATAGCAGAACGGCCGTCAAATGGTTTGTCCAATCACAAACTCAAACTTCTCTTGTGGCTCAGGCTGGGGGCGACCAGAAACAAAATGTCAATTGTCAGTTTGCATGTTTTGCTGACTGGCACTGGCGGCTATATGCATGGCGGTGGCACAAACGAGGCATCTAGAGTACAGCAGGTGTGAACGTCCTGAACCGTATACGAACATTATGGACCGCCTTATTTGGCTTAACCTTAATAACCCTAACCCTACTCAAGATATGTCTTATGCATAAACCTCCAGTTGAACATGCCGACGATCATCAAGTCGCGCTGGTTCATCGTCAATTCAATGCCGGATATGCAACAAAGCACAACATTCTCGCACATCTCGTTAGCGATGGAATTTTTTTTTGCGTTTGACAAAGATCTCCTCCACTGACGTGGGAGTCGGGGACTAACTCGGGTGAATGCGGAACACGGTTGGTATGAGCACCGCCCAGTCGGAGCTGCGAGCACATGTATATCTTTCATTCCGCCTTCAATGACTTATAAGAACACGCCATGAAGCTAAAGAAGTGTTACCAGTTTCATTGTTCAAGAGAAGTACTTCCATCAAAATGACTAGCACAAAACCCACCGATGCCACCACTTTCTTTGGTATGCCTTCTACATTGATGTCAACGCCGTCACTGACTGGACCAATCAGTTGATTTCATGATGGGAGGTACTGCAGCCGCTATATCGAAGACTGCGGCCGCTCCCATTGAACGCATCAAACTCCTTATACAGAATCAGGGAGCTATGATTACTTCTGGAAGGCTCGACCGTCCCTACAAGGGCATTGTTGACTGCTTCAAGCGGACCGTGTCGGAAGAAGGGGCCATCAGCTGTGCGCTGTGAACTTCTTAGTACAGCCGTTCATTATGTTCATCCTCAAACAGTATGGAGGGGTAACGGGACGAATGTACTCAGATACTTCCCTACTCAGGCCCTGAATTTTGCATTCAAGGACAGCTTCAAACAAATGTTTGGTTTCAAAAAATCAGAACAATTTGGTTTATGGGTTCTTGGTATGCAAACATTCCTTTGTATTTTCGAACAAATGGCCGAAACGAGTTGTTAGGAAACATCGCCAGTGGAGCAGCCGCTGGAGCATCTTCCTCTGTTTTCGTGTATTCACTTGATTAGTACGTCCATGATGTTGTTGAAAGCAAACAAGCATTCATACCATAACGATGCAGCGCCCGTACACGATTATCTGCTGATGGCAAGAGTTCCGCTAAAGGAGGCCAACGCCAATTTTCCGGTTTGATCGACGTATACAGGCAAACCCTCCGTTCCGACGGGGTTATTGGCTTGTACAGAGGGTTCGTGCCCAGCGTAGTTGGCATCTGCGTGTATCGAGGTCTCTAGTGCGTTCACAATTATTCCCCCTGCACAAGTATTTAATAATGCTTGAACAGCTTTGGAGGGTATGACACAATTAGAGACACATTGCTAGTAGGAAATTTGCGCGGCAACTTTGCTGCATCTTTTGCTGTGGGTTGGATGTGCACGACGGTGAGTCGATAGGTGTATGGCTACGATGACCTTGAACATAAGTCTCCAGGGAGCAGCATTGGCTGCATACCCACTTGACACCATCAGGAGACGGATGATGATGACGTCTGGAGAAAAGGTAGACCATCTTGCTCATATACTGAGCACGTCTCGACCTACTAATGGGTATAGGTACAATATAAGTCCTTTATTGAGGCTGGAAGACATATCATGGCCAAAGAGGGTGTAAGGTCGTTGTTCGGTAAGTCAAGTGCGCTGAAGGGATACAGTTAATGGTCTGACACGCACGATGAAAGCTGGGGCGGGTGCAAATGTCCTTCGTGGTGTGGCCGGTGCGGGTGTGCTATCTCTATACGACAAGTATGGCTATCCTAGTACATTCACTTGCTATCTCTAACTCTGAATACTTCTGCAGATTCCAAGAACTCGCTTGGGGAAAGGTATACCAAGCTGGATCTGGTTGACAATGTATCGGAGGACGTGCGATAGAGTAGGAATACAGAACAGTTATCGTAGTCAAACTTATCAGGTGCCCATATATTCGATCCTAGAATAATTTATAACTCGATTGTTTCCTTTGCCTTGAACTTCCGACCCGCACGATCTGCAGATCGAAAACAGAATTGATTGCCATACAGATCGAAGGCGATATGTGGAGCATCCAGGACAGTTCCTGGATGTTGACCACTCAGTGCAGAACTGACAGCTTCAGTCGGCTCGAATTGTGCTTGGGGTAACGTAGAGTATAAGGGAACGGCCAGCGTGAAGATAGAGTTATGTTTGGGAATCACTGAATTTTTGCGTTACAACTATACTGAGAAGTGAGAAATGGGAGTACTTATTCACGTTTGAGCTGATCTTTGCGAGTGATCACTTTGAAAGCGTTCTCAGTTTCATGGATCACGATACCAGACAGGCCGACTAAACAAGGATTCTTGCTCTGACGAACTAGAAAGTGAATAGAACATGCGAGTATATGAGCAAATAACAACTGGACAATACCTGTTAATAGAGAACCGTGAAAGTCGGCCTTCACCAACTTCGGGTGCATTGATGATGCGTTAGGCATTGCTTCGGCGACTGGAACGGAAGATGGAGGCGAGAGCCCTAAGAGTTCAGACATGTATCCCATCCATAACTGGTGGAGTGGCAGGAATAGATCGAATCTGCAGATGGATAGTCAGCAGACAAGCACATAGCGCTCAAATTTTCAATGATCACTTTTCTGCCCCATTCTCAAGCTTCCAGAGGCCTTTTGCGTCTGTAGATCTCCGTCCTAGCGTATTAGTTTTTCTCTTCTTCTTTTCCAATTGTCTTCTTGCTTTCTTGGCGTCGTATTCCTTCTGTGTATTACTGGTGCGGGCAGGGTTTTCCAGGACGATGTGCCTATTCTTAACACGATTCGTGTATATTCCCTGTGGATCTCCTGATTGGGTGAGTGAGGCTTGGACATATGTGGGCGTGAAGGGTGCGTCGGTATTGAACTTTACTCGCTGATTCTGAGATTAAGCACATGAGGTCAATCTGACACAGCCTTAGATTGAGATATGAAAGCACCGTTCCGAGAGCCAGCGGCTTATATGGATCAACTTGAGTCAACATGGACATGATGACGGACTTGGACGAAAATCTATCGGGTATTCAGTGCGTAAACGGTGGTTAGCTTGGGGTTACTGTGGAAAGCTGCAGGCGGGACGACTCATGGGACGTATATGCAGCCGGGCTACCAGTCACTGCGTGGTGACTGGGAGGACTATACTCACGTGACATTTCGTTATCATAAACTTTCGTAAGTAATAACAAGGTAATATCGGTACCAAATTTATGACAAATATGCCCACGACAGAATCATCCATCATATAGCAGTCATGGGACTTCTAAACGGAAACCAATATTTAACGGAGTAAAGCTTCAAGGTATTGTGAGTAATCAGCTCTCCTCGTTTAGGTACAACGAGGCATGGACCGGAGAAAAACTCACTTCGCAAATACCATGATGGCCAGGAAGGAACGAATTGGACACGGAAGTTCTCAGCGACTCGGATCGTTCTCGCCAATGTGCGTTACCGGTCGCTAAACAAGTGCGGCACATCCGACATACACAGCAGGTTGACCCCAGCCTCCTCCAATTCCGCCTCTATTTCCGACTCTACATCATGGGCGTTTGTGACCATGCCACCGTTCCACACTTCAATGCGATCGTAGGTTGCGTGTGCTTCCTTGATCAAGATGACAGTGTTTCCTCTTCCCAACGCTGCGCTACAGGTAGCACGCACACAGTAATCACTTTGCATGCCGACGATTATGAGTTCAGCGTCGCGTGGTATAAGTTCAGCGAGTTTTGTTCCAGAAAATGCGTTGTTTTTCAACTTGTCGATAACGAACTCGTGCTCAAGTGTTGGAAAAACGAGCTGCCATCCTGGGGAGTTCGGTGCATCTGCATCACCTGACTCTCCAGAGTTACGGATATGAATGATGCGAGGTGGCTGATTTGCAGAGCGAGCGCGGTGAAGAATGTGTTCAATGTTCCGATAAACAGTCTCAGAAGAGGGGACGCCGCCTTTTGCAGGGCTATTGAGCATACAAACTTGCAGGTCTAAGAGTAAAAGGACACGGCAAGTGAGGCATGGGGAGCTTTGATGACTTGGATGCTGGCTGTGGTGATTGTCAATGGGGTGACGGGTCATGACATGCAAAGAGAGCGAGAAATCCCAAGACAGCCAGATCCTTTATATAGATATACCGACCGGCTGAAAGCCTTAAGCCTTGAGGCGACAGGGCTGGGATGAATTCGCATGAGTAATAGTTATCGTTGCATAATACTATTTGCTTCTATTTATTATTGATCGCGTGACGTCATGCACCTCAAAGTCCATGACACTAGTTGAAAACTGTGAGACTGATGCTTTCAGGAAAATTATACGATATTTTCTAGCTGTATCACTAGTTTTTTTATGCGGCTGGATCCACAGCTATCATAAAAGAATGAGGGTCAGAAGCCTCTTTGATGGCGAATGCCTCGAGGAAGGAGGATGGATAACATTGCTCCACTTGTCGGCCCTTGACTATCCTGGTAGGGTATCATTATAATATACACCGGACTACAGCGAGTGCCGTAATCAAATGATCCCACAGGCTGAGTAGCACCACACTCGGCCATGCAGACCTCCGCGAACCTAACGGATGATGACTGAGTCACTGAAATATCGCTTTTCAATTCGGTGATCTATGTTGTCCCCACAAAAAATTGCGTCACTTTCATCTTTTAAAGCCGGGACCCCAATGAGCAATTCTGCAGAGCTAACGATACGGAACATATAACCTTACCGCTATAGACTGATAGACGACATGGCTGCTCCGAGGTCCAAGTAGTAAATTGCCCCTCGATCCCAGGTGCATGCTTGCGGTACCAAACGATCTTAAATAGTGAATTGTTTGAGAAACCCGTTCAGGAACAAAATTTATTTCAGGCAAGACAAAAGCACATTGAACAGGTCGATGAGATTGAGCACAATGGGCGACAATGTGCGGGAATGAAGGTGCGTTTCATAACACTTTGTGGTCGTAGTGTCCAACATGCTGCAGATATCGTTTACCGAACTGTCTACCAGATAAGTCTTCTCCCGGCAGTTGCACCCCTATTGTGAGAACAATCATTTTAATATGAGAAGCGAACTCACATGCCATCTGACGTCCTAGGTGATTAGAATTCAATGTATGTGCGTGGATCGCAAACTCTCTTCAAATCAAATTATTGTCGCATGACAGCAAGATGGTATCGAGAAGCCTATCTGCTCGAGGATTAGGATTAGATTTTATCGAGAGTACATATCAGCCATAGAATCAAGTAGAAAAAATCTCTTTGAACTCTCCTGACTCGTCCATCTCCTTTACTACGTCTAATCCTCCCACAAATTCACCATTTACTATGAATTGTGGGAAGGTAGGCCAATCGTTTAGTCGCTTCAGACCTATCCAGGAGTCAAAATCAATTGTGGATATCCATCAAAACCTGGGTAAACTCACCTTGCCGCACACTCTCGTCACTGAGAATGTCAAAGTGGGTGAATGTAACATCTTTACCCCTTAACAATGCCACGGCAGATCTAGAAAACCCACACCGAGGCGCATCTGGCTCCCCTTTCATGAACAGGACCACTGTACTTTGATCCATGATTTTGCGTATACGAGCTTCTAGTTGTTCCTCTGTCTCGGAAGACAGAGGGGCAGGAGGTTGAGATGTCGTTGACTGGGGAGTTGCGGAGTACTTCACGTTGCTTCCCAAGTACTTTTCGATCGCTACTTTAAGCTGGATCGCATCTCCGCCTTCGATCCGGCCAAGTAAAGAATGACCCTTTGACGTTCACTTAGTCACACATTCAAGGAAGAGGACATTCATAGAGTACTCACCTGAATAAGCAAGCATGTAGGAACGGAGCTGATGTCAAAGGAGTCTGCTATATCTGCCTGCTCTTCTGCCTCTACCTGGTGTTATGTAGTCAATCTTATGATGCTTGATAGGGTCTTGGGTACTTGCCCTGAGCGCGAGTAGTTTTGGATATGCTTTTGCTAGCTCTTCCACAACCTTGTTCATTTGTATACATGGCTCAGCCCAGGATGTCCAGAAGTAGATTAGTGATATACGTTTGAGGTCCTTCGAGAGCAACTCTTGAAATTGTGGGGTGTTCAGGATGTCAACGAGATTCTCGGGCGCAGACATAGCGCTAACTAGTTAATGCGATGAGTGATTCGATGATCAATTGAGACTGGCGAATGGATGACTACTCCGTTATGTGTGAAAAGTAAGGTGAGGTAGCTATCGATTATCGAATGCTGCGAAATGACGTTATCGGAACTAGCCGTGGCATTCTTGATGACACTCATTGAAGACAACGATGAAGTCGTATCAACAGACACTGTATGTATACCAGGATATTATGTAGCTGAGTATAGGCACAAGAATATAAGGATTTGACTAGAAAGCTAACACAGTTGCACAACCGTGATTAAGAAAGCCGACTTCCGTTCTGATTGAGTGGGACTACATCAGTGAGCATCCAGCCAATCACCAACGCGTTCAATTAGCTCGGTCTTTTTGCCTGACACCGGCTGGCTCTTGCTTTTGAGAAAGTCCTAGGAGGAATGAGTGAGATGAAGCTTGGTCAGAGACAGCCAAATGATACCTTAAGCTGATCCACACGGAGCTGCAGTAATGCTGAAATTAGGCATTGCATCGGATCATCATTCAAACTACCCACCTTGGCTAAGGCACCAACCTCGTGTTTACTGCGGATTTCCGCCTCGTCAACTGACACATCCTGCATAGTTTGATCAGCAGACAGTCTCATCACACTAATAGGTACACGTACAGCCTTTCTTTTGGATCCTGTGGTCACAGGCACGACATTCGCGGATTCGTCGGTCAAAAGAGCTCTCTTCCACTCCTTCATAAGATTCCCAGCGCGCTGGTGCAAAATTAGATTGGAGAACGCATACCTGTGAGCATACCTGTGAATATAATCCACGCACCTTGTGAATCATATCATATTTTGGACGTGTAAGATCCTCGAAGGCTTCCGGATCAAATTCTTCACGGAAGGCACTTGCTTGTAGCTGGGCATTGTGATATGCAAGGGCTGCAGGCACAGGTCAAGTTTATTATAGCCAAATGACTCGGAAGGAACTTTGACTGACCGGGGTTAGGATAAGAATCCGGTGGATATGTTCCATCCTTGACACAGAGCTTGTCAATCCAAACCCGTGCGGCGTCCTTTAGCTCATCCGGCGCTATATGCGGCAATTTAGCTGTAGGTTGAAATCTGACACATCTTGGCACACCTCGGAATGCTTCCACTAGCGGTGCTGCCCTAATATCGTCGGCAAAAGGCAAAGGGATAAGATGAAACCCTGCAGGTTCGTTCCATCCCCCCTCTTCGCCACTTTCCGCCTAGTCGGGCAGAAGCACAATTGGCGCGCAATAGATAATCAAGTACGAAACTTACTTGCGGAAGCATTGCGCAGAAAACGGGAGCAGCGTTACGTCTTGTGAGTGCTAGAACGAGACCAATCTTCTTCTTCTCTATCATTTTCTTCAGGAGAGCGGCGAATGTGCGCTTGCTTCCTGAGTATTTCTGGATTACATAGTCATTTCGGGACAAGCTAAACCGAGGCGCAAACGCACTAGTTCGTCAGGATAGATAAATACAGAGTGTTTGACATTGTCCTCGAAAGCTAGTTCTTTACGATCCTTGAAGCCAAGTAGCTTGATACCTATTGGTTTTACGTGAGAAACAACTCCGAGGCTGATATTTACAACACACCTGGCTCAAGGTCCAGCGTGCGGAAAGACCTGATCTCATCTGCAGTATAAAAGGGCTACACGATGTTAGCACTAAAGAAAGAGAACCAAAGACACATACTCTTTTTCCCAATGGAACAGCTCGACAAGAAGAATCAGCTCCTTCGCCTTCGTCGTCGCTGACACCTTCAACAGGGACGGCACCAAGATCCATCCCATAGAGTATCTCGGTTTTGTCCACTTCCGCTTGTTGATCCTGTCATGACATTGATTAGCACCGGTACACGATACCAGTCAACGCAGCACCTCATCAACATACACCGTACGGCTGTTGGCTACTTCCATGCGATCGCCAAGGTCAACGAAGTACTTGTAGGTGCCTTTCCTCTGTTCTGTAACTAGCCCATAACTGCAGCAAGCATGTTGAAAGTCCAGTGAGCTGATGGGAGAGTCACTAACCCCTTGATGCTAATCACAAATCCGTCCCCCAGTTGGAAAGGAATGCTGAAGATGGCACGTTTCGGCACCTCATGAAAACGCATTTGAGACAGAAGATCATCAATACGCGTGATGGATATGGATTCAGGAAGAACGCCATTATCTTCGTCTTCGTCGTTCAATACGTTTGACAACAAAACGGACTTTAGAGACCATTAGCTAACCATGAGAACTAGTGGAGATGCTTCTCACCGAGTAAAACTTGGACGGCTCAAATGGCTTCTCAGGAGTGGCAATGAAGAATGGTTCAATTTGAACCCCTGATTGTGTCAAATCCTTAGAACTCGAATTAGGCTTCTGTGCACTTTCATGAAGATAGACGTACTAGAAGGGTGGTTCGAGCGGAGGTGACAAGCTGTTTGCTTCCTGGGTGTGGATTGTCATCATCTGTGATCAAAAAAACGCGTTTTGAAGCTGTCTTCGGTGCTCTGAATGAACAAGGTAAGTGATGATAATTGTTCACTTGACTGCGCCACGTTCACCCGTCACGCAAAACCCAGTTGCAGCTCGTGAATACATCACCCATGGGCATTTTCTTTCCTGTCAATGGAGGAAAAGTGGATTTGAGCAGATCCGGATCCTCTCGAGCAGCTTGGAGCATATCGTTGAGTTTTAAGCGTTACACGAGGTAACATGACAAACCATCCAACAGTTGAATAAGTTCTTGAATGGCTGGGGCACTTATGCTGGTAATGGGCTGATAAACGAAGGAGTTCCTCTTGATTTCTGTAGCGTGGTTTTTTGCCTCAGAAGAGCGAGTCTTCCGTGACCAATTGTGAACATAGACTCAATGTAGTACAACACAGACCTCACTGTATTGAATAGCACGATGCCAACAGAATCATTTGGGCCTACTATTACTTTCTTTTTCTGAATCTGCATAGCTGCTTCAAGGGCAGTGAACAAGTGAGATGTTTTGACATCTTCATAATTAGGGTCATCTCGAAGTTCATGCATAGACTCTGAGCAATCAATGCAAAAGAGAATAACATCACGTTTTCCCTCAAAAAACTAAGGTACATCTGGGTGAGCCTTCTGGAAAATGGTCCTGACTTAGCAGGAAGCACTCACTGCGGCGTCCTGTAGCTCTTCCTCTTCTTCTTCGTCAATAATGTTCCAGTCATTAAATGGAGGCATCGTAAGGTGGATAGATTTGGCTTCCGTACGTAGAAAGTGCCTTTATGCGGGCTACAGTTCCGAGTCAATGTGGTTGGGATCAACCGACAGGAGCTTGGAGCGTCGCGTTAAGCGGCGTGAGAACGTAGCAAAATGTCAGGTGAGGAACGCGTATTACGCAATGGATGCATGATTGCAGTGCCCATTATTGTGTACGACGTACACTACACCATCGATATGCCACTAAGCTCACAGACTAGGCTTTTGCCATTGAGACAGATTGAGCTGCCCATTTTACAAGACCCACCGGAACTGAAAATTCGAACTGATCAAGATGTAGAAGTCTGGAAAACTACCAAGGGATATGCAGATTATTTGTTGTTCCTACACCAGCTGAGTGAGGCAGTGGTTGGCTACACGCTTCCACTAGTGAACCCCTCAAAACAGAGCCAGGTCTGCAATAATGATTATGCCATCAATATTTAATCCATCAAGTTCACAGGAAATCGACCAAATACTTGCTCTCCTGGATACCTTGAGTAACTGGGTTGACGAAATTCCACCCCTTCCGACTCCTCAGCGCTTTGGTAACCTTGCATTTCGTACATGGGGCGCTCGCTTGGAGGAGGCGAGTCGCATCGAACATGCGTAACAACAATGTCTCACTGCAATGACAATATTCCAGTGTTCTGATGAGCTTATTTCAAAATTGCTTGGCGAGAAATTCGCCTCCGCTTCTCCATATCTGAAGCCTTACTTGCTTACGTCGTTTGGATCGTTCCTGAGGATGGACTACGGGACTGGTCACGAATCATCATTCGCTATCTTTCTTCTGTGCCTGACCCTCATACGATTTTTAAAACCTGAGCCGGATGAAGAGCGACATCTGGTTCTCAGCGTTTTCGTACGCTATCTACAACTGTGTTGGAAGCTCCAGGATGTCTACAATTTGGAGCCTGCAGGGAGCCATGGCGTTTGGGGACTCGACGATTATGCCTTCCTTGGGTATATCTTTGGAAGCGGACAGTTACGAGGTATGATAATTCACTTTCTTATTTAGTCCATTTTTCTAATTTTATTTTCATGCGATATCTTACACACAGACCAGACGGATATTACTGTGGCTTCCGTCCTAAATCCCCCGCTTCCCCAAAGCAACTTATACTTCATGTCCATTATGCGGATTCATCAGGTCAAACACGGACCATTTTACGAACACTCCTCTCAGCTTCACTCAATCGCCGTCGGGGTTCCCAATTGGGGGAAGGTTCACAACGGATTGTTCAAGATGTATGAGGTGATGACCCTTCATTCTCCATGTCGGACCTTCTCATTGAATTATACTCAGGCAGAAGTTCTGGGCAAGAGGGTAGTAGTTCAGCATCTACCCCTGGGCGGTCTGATGGAATGGGACACCCACGTCGATCAGCGTTACGCGCCATCAATGTTGCGCGACGCACCTGCCACCGCGGACACCCGCGCTCCTTGGGCGCATCCTCGCTAGTGATTGAAAATTTTATGCGATGGGTTATACAAAGTATTTTTCTTCAGTCTCTATGCTCGCCAATGTCAAGCACATGCGGAATATGTGACGGTCCGCGTCCCTATCAACTTTACGGAATATCCTGAGACACTCAACTGTTCCGTTAGTTTCGCTTGGCCCTGGCACCATGGAATGTTCCGATCTGTCTGTCACACTTTTTGTACACTGGCCAAATGACTGTCTGAGTCGCAAATATATGGCGGGACCTTACGGCGTACAAAGGGTCAACATTTCAGTTCGCCGGATGTTTTACCCCCGCCGCGTATGAATAGCAAGCAACAAAAATCTTCATCACGGAGCTGCGGCGTAGATAGTTGTCATCCCCTTTGATTTCATTTGCAATCAAGAATTGCCCTAGACCAATTGATGGGCAATGGATTCAGCTATAGCTATGCCGCCCTATTAAATGACCTCGACCCGGGCCTGTGTCGGCTGTGTACCCCGGTGATAATAAACTACGCTAGCCGAAGCATTTCCTCTCCCTCGCTGCACAAGGTTGCGCATTGCCCAAAACGACGTTATTTGTTTGTCCGGACCATTCCTACGAAGTTCACATCTTATAACGGCGCCTTTTAACCTAAAAAGCATATGGGACAACCTTGGTCCGTTGCAGTCCGTTGCTCGCGCTGATATCACTTTGGAAAATAACGCTGGATGGGGATTTTGAGGCAATGCCACGACCACGTTTCTTCCCGCCAACTCGAGGCGTCTCGAGGCTCGAAGCCTCGTGAAGGAAACCGACGCAGCTTCTAAAGCTACTTCTAGGGACAAGCTCCGTTCGTTGCTGTGCATGCACACATATAACCCAGCATCACGCCCAAGACGACAGAAACAGGAAATGATGTGACCCAGCAGAAAGAACTACTTGTTATGGACATGTCATAATCAAGGTTCAGTCTTCAAAATGGGGACAGCCATTCTGACAATGGAACGTATAAGTGCCATGTTGCACAAGGACCAGCGGGGGGGTCATGGGAATGGTCTCAAATAGAAGACCGTGAATTGAAACTATACATATCTGTCAGGACGGATGTCATCGCCTACCGATCGGGGAATACAGCTGAACAAGGAGATCGCGAAAAGCTCACGCTGCCCTGCAATGGCAGCTCGCCGAGGAGGGCGTAGTTTTATAATCGTGGGGAGGAACTTATCTTTGGTTACCTCGCGTTCCGTCAATAGAGGCAAGGGGAAGCGAGATCTATACTAATCTCAGCTATAACGGACCAAAGCGACGAGAACACGCGGCGAAGAAGCATGTTCGACGGAAAGCAAGGAACACACCTGTTTATATCCTTCTCTGAGGTTCTAACTAGTTCGAGGTACTGGGAATCTAGGTTCCATTCCATTGTAAAGTGAATCTGACATGCGCAGGCGCTGCATCTCCATGAGTACAGTCAACGAGATGACATGTGCTTCAGAATGTATCTCGTTCTCTTCGATCTATTCGGACTGGTCAGGAATGCAAGAATTGCTGGTAAGACCTGGTAAGAACCGACTAACGTTAATGGAGGATACACATCGAGAAATGCTTCTATGACGCAAATCTAGTCATGGAAGAGTCCTCGAAGAAGTTTTGGAATGAAAACGCAGCGGCGGTGTTATGACAGAATGAACTACGTCACGCGGTGGTGAATGGAGTGAGCATTATGTAATAATTTGCGGAACTTCCAATAGATCATCAAAATTTCTTTTTATTCAATCGAGTCATAGCAATTTTGTAGAGCGTCCAACCGCAAATCAGCCTTTGCCAACAGCAAATCGCATATCTTCGCTGTAGTCGTTGTAATAGCGACTCCAGAGACTCTTGGTTTCATCATTACTGATCAGGAAAGGAACACTGATCTCCGCCTGTTGACCCTCGAGTACGTGTTTCATTTTCTTTCGTCTCCTAATATATCGACCAATACAAACTTTCCACCGCATTGCCAGGTGGTCTTCTGTTCGTGGTAAGCTAAAAGCTCCATGCTGTGGTGGCGCTTTGATTTTAAACCTCGGTTCAGGTGAACCTCCTTGACAGGACCCTCTTCTTTCCTTCGCCTACCTCATTTTTTTCCACTCTCGTCTCAGTTTCCTTTTCCATTGATTTTTTATTATTACTTTACCCTTCAAGCCTTTTCCTCGCTGGACAGGGAGCGAGGAACCCACCACTTACTGAAGGAGACCCTTTACTGCCGTACTAGCCCGTGGTTCCTCAGAGACCAGCGGTTCTGGTTCGGTAATTCGAGGTTTTGAAAAGAACTCCAGCCACCCACACCGGCTGCGGTCAAAACTCCGTTATTGACAAGTCCGATCACATAGTTTTCTCACCCGCGGACCATCTCCCGATGTCTACGGTTGATATCCTTCCTGCTTTGAACCCGCTCGACCACTTCATTTCAAGCAACTTCCCAAAATTACCAGGAAATTCAGACGACTCTTTCCATCCCGTGGTTCAGGACCTGTCAGCATTGATTGACGTAGCAACCAATGACACCGCAGGAGAGAACCGGCTAGATGATGATAAAATATTTTCTTCTCTCCCTACACTGTTTAGGGGACACCCCGAGATCCATCTTCGCAAGGGCATCATAGATGCCGCAATGCGGGCTGGGGCGAACGAGGTTGATGCAGAAGGAGCCTTTTTCGTGGCTGATCTCAGCCAAGTCTATCGCCAACATGAGCGATGGATGAAGAATCTCCCAGAGATTGTCCCACATTACGGTCTGTAGCCCGCCTCGGATTAATCCTGTAAGTCCTGACCAAGTCTCTAGCGGTCAAGTGCAACCCGGATCCATACGTTATAAGGCTTCTGGCTGCTTTGGGGGCTGGCTTTGACTGCGCATCCAACGGGGAAATTTCCCGGTCCTCAGCATTGGCGGGGTCGATCCATCGAGGATCATTTTCGCCAACCCTTGTAAAGCAACTTCTTTCGTGCGGAGCGCTGCAAGAGCCGGTGTCAATACTATGACATTCGACAATGCTGATGAATTGTTCAAAATCGCGCGTGCACACCCGGGTGCAAAACTTATCGTTCGCATTCTCGCGGATGATTCCAAAAGTATCTGTCGGTTCGGTATCAAATTCGGAGCACCCCTTGAGGTTGTTCCCAGCCTCTTGTCGAAGGCTAAGGAGCTCGGGCTAGACGTGATTGGGGTCAGTTTCCACGTGGGAAGTGGATGCTATGACCCAACCATCTACGGGGATGCCATAAGGCGCGCCCGGGACGTCTTTGTCATGGGGTCTCAAGTTGGTTATCAATTCAGCGTGCTAGATGTCGGCGGTGGTTTTGAAGATGCGCGATTTGAAGCCGCTGCATCTGTTTTGGCCGATGCCATTAATCAATACTTCCCTGACCGAAAAGGTATCAGGCTAATTGCAGAGCCTGGCCGTTTTTATGTGTCCAAAGCATTCAGTCTTGCTACGAACATCATCGCACGCAGGGCGCCGATGATCGAGAATTCTTTGGAGACCTTGGATCCAAAGCTGACTTCGGATGAACCAAGGGTGATGTGTATGTGGATGAGCTTCTCATACTGTCAGTAAACTTACTCTGGCGGCGCAGACTACATCAACGATGGCGTGTACGGGGCGTTCAACTGCATTATGTTTGATCACCAGACTGTGAACCCCTACGTCCTTTCCCTTGACGGATCTTTCCACATTTCTCCCTCGGAGCCTTTGTCACTTTGCAGCGTATGGGGGCCGACGTGTGACTCTATCGACTGCGTGTGCAAGGCAGTTGAACTGCCAGGTGCCCTTCAAACTGGAGATTGGCTTGGGTTTGATAACATGGGCGCATACACTATATGCGCTGCGAGCCAGTTCAACGGATTCAAGTTTAGTAAAGTGATTTACACTACAAGTAAAGGTGGCGGAGACGAGGCTCGGCGTGCACTGTGCAACTTTGCCGCGAAAGGATATGGACATGGCGTTGGACCCTACTAGATTACATATATCAGGCTTAGCTGGAAGTGTCAATAGACCTGTGATGTTGTTCTGAAATTGAGGATGATGGTAGTGGAGGTGAAAAAGTGACCGAATGAGGCGATGTGTGCCTGTGTCACGCTTATTTTTGCGTGTGTTTTCGGTACCGAAGGCATTCTCCAGGATGCCGGGTCGTTGTTCCGGGGTTTCGCTGAATCCAAAATACGTAGAGGATGAATCCGGAACGTTTCGAGGAAACCGAGGTCTAGCAATTTGTGATCGACGCTTCGCCTTCTGAGGCACCCATGAGCTGATCGAAGCTCGCTTCCAAATAAGGATAAATTGCTCTCATAACAAGAACCTGGACCGAGGGAGCCTTCATTGATTCAGGTCCGACATCTTCATTTGTATCAATTTGTCAGCACAGTATATTCAAATAGGAATAGTCGGGGATTATGTAGTACGTTTCCGAGGGTGGGCTCATTTATGTAAATAAATAAATAGAAAAAGGTGTCTCGATAATGCGAGTACTCTGTGAGATTTTGAGGGCGGCATGACTATAGGGCCATGTGAGTCACTGGTCAAATTTGACGCGCGTGTCGCATGGTACTTGTAGAAAGGCCGGGAGTACCATATAGAATTTATTATTGATACCGGTGACCTCGACACTCATTGCATCCAAAAGTGGTGTTATTGTCCGCAGTGTCTCCATGAAAATCATGGCTGAACGCTTCTGCCGGAAGAGTGTACAAACCTTGTTCGGTTGTCTTTTTGGTTGAACGTCAAATGTGCCTTCCGGCAGCACTCCCTCCTTGATGCGGTCGTTTAGTTGACAAGAGTGTGACAAAGTGGCAAGTTAGTGCCGTCAGAGAGGTAACCTCGTGATAGGGTGTGATAGTAGTCGATGGTAGACGGAGACCACGGAAACGTGAGGAAATGATATTGCCAGTAGTGAGATGGCATGAAAGTTGAAAAGGTTTATTAGAAATGTGACGAGAATTCAACACAAGGTTCTGATTCCAAATTTGGTCATGATCGATTTGAACTTGCCGGTGCCGAGGGTTGCCGTCGGGGAAGCGTGCCTCGCGCGATTGCTTGGGCCGGTCAACGCATGTAACAGGTCTAAATACGGCATTCATGTAATGCTATCTTGGTATATATGTCAACTACTAGCGTCGATGCGGCAGAAACCACATTTACTACTTAGATACTAGTAACATCTAAATCGACGACGACGTGGCCAAATATTATCATCAATTCCATCAATTCAATTCCTGACTCATCATCCGCAGACATAACTTATAACAACTTTCCTCCTTTTAATTTTATTTTACTCGCCTCTTTTCCCTTTCAATTCTCTCTCGATAATGTCCTCCAATCTATTACCGGTGAGCCACACTTCTTCTTCACTTCTTCCTCATCTCAACTTACATTCTCTACAAAGGATTCTTCACCTTCAATGCCTCAACAAGGTCCCCGATTTCGTCCGTACGCAAGTCCTAACCACCAGGTCAGCAAAGGCCGCTATATCACAAGCAATGACCCAAGAGGTTACATGTATGTTTTCCTTCTATCCTCTTCCACACACCCACCTCTAACTCTTTCTTTCTTAGTCCTGTATACGAATACCCGCTAAACGGTCAATGGATCATGATGGACATTGACGATGGTTATATTCTCTGGACGGGCATTTGGAAAGGTGAGAGTTTCGCACTTACATAGTAATTCAATTCCTTACCGATCTCAGCGCTCGGAAATTCAAAGGGTCAGTATGCCATCATCCTCTACCTTCAGCTTGTATCTCACAATGCAAGCAAGCCGACATTGTGAAAATGATCGATTCACAGCCCGACTTGGCCCCCGTTATCCGACGTGTGCGGGGAGGATATTTAAAAATCCAAGGGACATGGATGCCTTACGAGGTGAGTACATCCCCTTCCTATATACAGCAGTGCTCACTCCACACTAGGTTGCTCTCCGCCTTTCACGACGGTAAGTTGGCGAGCCCAATAGCTAGAAGCAGCCTTTAATTTCGATTTCAGAGTGGCCTGGCCAATCCGTGAAGATCTAGTACCACTTTTCGGGTACATTTTTTGCACTGTCACCCTAGGATAGCTCACTCACTTTTTTATTATAGGCCCACATTCCCAAGCACATGCCTCTCTCCAGACCAACCAGGCTATGGTCAAGTGGTGTCCACTGCATCCGGGCGGAGGCGATCGCGCCGGAACAATCAAACAGTCGCGCCTGCGCCACCTGTTCCTCGCGATTCGCAAACATCATGGGCTATCCCCGCTGCGGGTCCAAGTGCTCATACCAGTACATCAGCGCACTATCCCCCAGGACAACCAGCTTCCCTTCCATCTATGGTGTACAGAGACCCGGCATCCTACTCCCATCCGCAGCCCACAAGTCTACCCCTGCACATATCCTCTTCTGCATCTCCAATTATGCGCGAGCGCTCCGCGCGGTCGCGATATTCCCCTTACCCACCGTCTCGCAAACCTTCGGTTGCAACTAGTGACTCGATTTCGCTGGATATTCCTTCAATTTCTCTACAGGATATGCATTACGATAGTCGAAACGGCAAGTTACCTGGAGACCAAATTGTGCTACCTCCCATCCAACCTTTGGCTCCTCCAAGGCATATCAACACTACATCATATGCACTACCTCCCATTTCTGCACTCGAAGACTTGCGAGGGATTTCTACGCACGACTCTGCAGCAGTGCTGGAACGCTTGAAGATGGATGACGGGTATACTGCCGATGCCAGACACGAGGTTACTCAGTGGCCAAGGCAAAGATCAGTGTCTACATCACATCGGTAATTATTTTCGTGCCTGTATCACTCACAATAAATGATGACCCTTCCTCATCAGAGCACCACAATCCTACCCGCCTAGTTCGTGGCCGAAACACGGATCATCAGGCACACATCGCTCCTCCCTGGATAGGACCCTCAGTGCAGAAGCTTCGAGTCATATCGAGCGCCACATTCGCCGGAGCTCAGTATGAGTTATCATTCATCTCACGATGAAAGCTCCGCTGATGGCGCATCTCCTGTATCGCCTACAACACCACGTTCTGTGGAAGTCTCATATAAATCGAGACATGCCGACCAGATGTCACCCGGGAAACAGCGCGCGCACACGGGCTATGACACATCGCGGCTGCCATCGCCTCCTGATGCGCAGAGGTACAGCCGGAAGTCAACTGCTGGGGTTGATTCTCGGCTATCCGCTTGTCGCCATTCTTGTGATGATGACGAGGCTGAATCTGATTCGTCAGTACGAGGGCCACATCGTCCGTGGTAGTGTTTGATATCGATTCATTCATGTTTTTTTTTCATTCCCTCATGGTCGTACATATTCACGTTCATCCGCACTGTCGGCCTTAATCATCTTCCGTATTTGATTTTATACTGTCATGTTTTCTAACGTCGCATGGATTCAAGCTGCATTGATTTAGTTGTAATATACCAGGGTCGCATATAATAAAATTCTCTTTGATAAGATGCGCGGTTTGGGCCCCTCTTCAACTCCCTTTGCTAGGTTTGGATACCACGTTTGATTCCAATGTAGGGTCTCGTAGAGCTGATGAGTCGGAACATGAACATCTGTGAAGATGTTGAGGAAACCCTATCGGGAGACCGTCCGACGCTATGAAATAGACATGACAGAACCACGGGGTCGAGACGTCGACCTGGATGACACATCTTAATCTATCTTAATCTTATTCTACACGATCAGATCATGAGTATTCAAATCCAAAGAAGGAGACTGGGTGGTATCGAAGGAACGATACAAGATTCCTGAGTGACAGAATGTAAGCGTGTAAGCGGCCGGGCTTTTCGCGGCTGTCAAATTTCAGCGGGTTGACATAATCCGATGCTGGGCCCGTAGTCTGAGTGGGAGCCTGAGCCCGGCGGGGCTGATACCCGATTACTGGTTGCCCAGGCAAATGACACGGTCGCGAATTGAAATTCTAATGGAAGACATTGTCTGGCGGCCGAAGCGGGAGAACAAGGCCTTAGTGGGGCAACTATGTTCACAGGAGGAAGTAAAAGAGGGGACATAGACGCCGGCATCATGCCAAAGGCCATTTCAAAAGCGTGGATTAGGAAGGTTAGTCTGACGTTGTGTCAGGGACCTGCTACTGCGGTGCGACAGCAGTTAGGCAGTTCTGTAACCTGAAGCGGATCGCCTGAGAAGACTGTTTAAAGCTGAGCATTATGTTCGATGCTGATTGATAAAAATATGACAGACCTAGTTAGGACTACTGAACACGCGTAAACCACGAGTAAGATGACTTGCTTCATTGGCTTCCCTCAGGGAGTCAGGGAGACCGGGCATAAATTGGCTGCGTGAAAGTAGTTCCCTGATTGCAATATGCTCAGGAAGTTTGATCATATGCTTCGAGATGCACCACCTGTGCATGCGCTCACGGACCACGGAAAGACGATTGTAGATCTACGCCTCCGCATTAGTCAACTCGGTTCTATTCCCGAACGTCTATAAATTCGATCATGCGGTGCAAAAGAAAATGGACTACCTCGAGATTAGATGCTAGATGTGAGGTAGGTGTCGGCTCTTCTATGAGAGATTATAGATATCAGCGAGGATGCTGTATAGAGCATATTGATAGTACCTGTTTTGTGCGGTCGGAAACACGCACTAAACTGCGTTTCAGAAGAGAGAAATTTGATAGGAGTTTGCACATAACTGCCTCGCCTTTTAATTTGTGTTTGAAGCTAGCTTGCGATGTTACCAGATCGCAGTACCGGCGAAATTCTTAGCTGTAGCTTGGCTATAACTACTCAGTTAATATGTGGCCATGGAACAGCTTTTAATTACCAACAAATGAGTAATCGACATGTGGCGGAAGCTGCCGGTATAACTACCTGGGCGCAAGATACTACTCGTCTAGTGTACAATATAGTAAACATGGCCCCTTTATCAATTGGTCACAAGTGAGTAGAGAAACATGTGGCCGTCTCAAAGGAGCAGCTAATATGGGAAGAAAGGTATCGCACAAGATAAGAAGTTAGGTATGATGAAGCAAGGCACGGACCGTGAAATATATTATCCGAATGCGTCAATTTGGCTTCAGTCTCCCAGCTTGCAGAGGAGAACAAGTCAAAGCACAATGAAAATGTGATGGTTTCAGCTCTCTTCTTGGTTCTCGAAGTAACATTCACAAGTCAAATTTTCGAAGCCTTGCGACCAGTTTTTTTATCATCTTCGTACCGTCACTCGGGATAGCATGCACAGATTGCTGTTCCGGGAATAGAGATGGTACCGAATAAGGGCATCGGGGCCGCACTGAGGTTCGCTGTCTGACCCGGGCAGGCTTGGTAGTGTCTCCCGCAAGGAATATACATGCTCGAACGTGCTTACACTGAGGGAGATTGGACATTTGGCGCTATGCGCGTCTAAAGGATGTAGGTGTCGATATAAATGCGTGTGGGCTTAACATACACGTGGAATGCACGGATGCCATGCTCGGAGCGTGCGTGTATTGCGCCGTCGAAGGCGCCGGGAATTTCCGCTTGCGCGAAAATGTTTCCATTTTTGGCGAGCGTGTCTGAAGCGGCAGCTGCATTCCTCGACCAAGGTATCAACAGTGTTCGGAACATACTAGCTTTAACTAGACTAGACTTCCTCTTAGCGGTGATATAAGTTCTAGCCACAGTGTCTGGACACTGGGCTTTGGACTGGCGTAGGAGTGGTCCATCTATATCAACGGAGCCAGAAGAAATTCCGCTTAGGTCACTCACACCCCCGACCTTGAGCGGCCCGTCTCTTCAAGCATTTGCCATGAAATTTAGGTGTGCATTATTTTCAGATTAAAAACCAACCGTTTGGTAATGTCCTTCCAGCTCGGCATTAAAGTTCAATGCTGTCGCAGATTGGTGGGAGGAATATATCGCGTACGTTTGATTCCTTATATCCAAATACAAACGTTCTTGATGTATCTTGAAGTTATGATGTGCTCAAGCGATACATTTATCAGCTGGAGAAACGGCAACAACGGTCCGATGGTATAGGACCATCCTATCGTGACTTGGAGGCCAATGAACAGACAACCCTTGTCAACCACGGTGATACATCTGGCGTGGACAGCCTCTTTAAGCCACTACTCGACAAAGAGCTGCTCAAGATTGTGATTTTTTACAAAGCGCAGGAAAAGGAACTGCTGGATGAACTTGTGGCGTTGGAGCAATCTATCACGCAGCACGACGAGGCTGGGCTTGAGGCAGGACTCAACTATATGGATGAAGGTGAAGAAGACGAAGACGAAGATGAGGAAGAGGAAGAGGAATGCAACATGTTAACTAGATCTGAAGAGTACGACAAAGCTTCCCGACGCAGGCGCCGCAAATCAAGCTCCGTCGGATATGGAACGCGTTTTGCAAAAGGTCTGCATTGTAGTCCCTTGCCATGCACAGCTAACGCTGATTAAGCAGGTTCTATTCGCGAGGAATCTTCGAATCGCCGATTTAGTGTCTCTTCTAGCGAAGCGGGAGATCTAGACGCAAGTGTCTTATCCCTTGTCTCGCGGCCACGATCGGCCTCGCAGGTTGCATCTGGTTCGCGTGGTGCAAACACCAGCATGTCACCGATAGGGAGAGCTCGAAGCTTGGCTAGCCGGCTGAGGACTATGAAGGATAGCATAACTGGAGACACCATCTGGACCGCAAAGGGCAGCTATGCCTTGGATACCCGGTTACTCTTCAAACGAAAAATCACTAACCTTTACGTCTCTTTATGCTCGCTGAGGTCTTATGTGGAGGTTAATTACTCTGGCTTTCGCAAGATTTTGAAGAAGTGGGTTAGTTCTATCATGTTCGCGTAACATTTGTTGAATGAGTTTCTTCAGGTATGACAAAGTCGTGTATAGCGAGGTATCTAGCATTTCATCGTACTTCGTTTATTCATGGCTCATCATTACCTTCAGCTCAAAGACTGTTATATGCACGAAGTTGTAGAGGCTTCCCCACCATTTACAGAAGAATCGAAAGCCAGAATGTCGGATGCCATCGCCCGACTCACCGATCTCTATGCCAAATGTGTGACAGGTGGAGACAAGTCAGCGGCGCAGCAGCAGCTAAAGCTACACCAACGCGAAAAAATTGCGTGGGAGCGGAATACAGTCTGGCGCCAAATGATCGGGCAGCAGCGACATGGTAGGATCAATGAATTAGGTGCTCTCATGGGCGCTACGCTGGTACAACAAGAAGAAAGAAGCCTTATTGATTTCCCGACTCCTTTCGGAAGTCTGAAGTTGACAAAGAAGACGGTGTTGCTCACTGTTGCGCTAGTTGTTTTCATCACTTTATTGAAGATGGACATCGTTGCTGGTGAAGAGGCCAATAAGTGCTTTGCGATACTAGTATTCAGCACCATATTGTGGGCGACAGAGGTACGCAATGTCCTCCGGCTTCCACTTGTTACTTATCTTTGCATTTAAGGCAATACCTTTGTTCGTGACATCGATTTGCGTCCCCCTCTTGTTAGTATGCTTACGGGTCATACGTGATGACGATGACACTGCCTTGTCTACGCCTGCTGCAACGAAGTAAGTTGTCCGAAACCACGCTCCTCGGAAATACTGAGTACATGATCCAGGTATATATTCTCCGTTATGTTCTCGCCTACGATCATGCTTCTGATCGGAGGATTCACAATTTCTTCCGCTCTGAGCAAAACCAACATCGATCGGATTTTAATCACGAGAGTCCTGAGCTTCGCAGGTACAAGACCCAGTTCCGTGCTTCTTGCCTTCATGGGTGTCTCCTGTTTCGCGAGTATGTGGATCAGGTAGGTCACATCTATTCCCCGCTACTCACGTGTTGCCAACGTGTTTCAGTAATGTTGCAGCTCCGACATTGTGCTTCACTCTCATTCGAGTAAATGATATCCGTTCCACGCATGCAGCAACAATTTTCTGATTTTTATTGTCTTCAGCCGATCCTGAGAACATTGCCCCCCGGTTCGGCTTTTGCGCCAGCGCTAATAGTTTGTCATTTACCATATGCAAGATCACCCACTCATAACCCCTACAGCTCGCCATTGCCTTGGCCGCCAACATAGGTGGTCAGAGCTCCCCGATATCGTCTCCACAGAATCTTATCGCCATGGATGCCATGGATGATAAAATTAGTTGGGCGAGTTGGTTTTTTGTGGCACTTCCGGTGTCCATAATCTCTATCCTTCTCATCTGGCTGCTATTGCTTGTGATGTACCGTCCTGGTCGTTCGCCTGACGGGGAAGGAGAGATCGAGATACGGACTATCCGCCCAACAAAGGAATCCTTCACCCTCAAGCAGTATTGGGTTATGTTCGTCTGCGTGTTCGCGATTATTCTCTGGTGCATTGAACCAAAAATCGAGGGGCTTGTGGGAGATATGGGTGTTATTGCTATCATCCCAATCATCGCCTTTTTTGCCACTGGTGTGCTGAAAAAGGTATGTGGTGAGTAGATTGGCAATATTCATACTAAACCGCGTGTTCTCAAGGACGACTTTGAACAATTCGCTTGGACAATTGTTTTCCTCGCAATGGGCGGAATCGCTCTTGGAAAGGGTGTTATTTCTAGTGGCTTGATGTTGACTATGAATGGGATAATCCATCGCATGCTCGAGGATCTCCACCTGTACACTGTTGTTCTTGTCCTCTCCCCAGTCGTATTGGTTTGTGGTCACCTATTGTAGTATTCACACTTTACTCAAACATCTTCCAGATCGTATCAACATTCATCAGTCATACGATTGCAAGCATGTTACTGGTTCCCATCGCGAAAGAGGTTGGACAAAACCTACCCGGCGAGCATGCAAATCTGCTCATTTTTATGACTGGTCTTCTTTGCTCTGTTGGAATGGGTATGCCTGTTTCTGGGTTTCCTAATCAAACCGCGTATGTCCATCACACGACCACTGCGAGTCGAACCTGACACATCCTGAATGACCAGTGCGGCTCAAGAGGATGAACTCGGACGTCTTTATCTTTCTCATGTGGACTTCTTGAAGAATGGCATTCCCGCTAGTATCATCGCCACTCTTGTATGTGGTGTACCTTATAACTCAATCACACATGCTTACTTGGCAATGCACGTCCAGGTCGTTGCTACCGTTGGGTTCGTTCTCATGCTGGTTATAGGGTATGTTGTCCTTGTCGACAATTTGAGCTGTTAATCTCTATCTCATGACTGGTTCATTAGACTCTGATTAATCCTTGGACCATCACCACATACATGCATGAAGTTCAGGTAATAAACTAGGGTTCCCAATTGAGAGATACCCTGCGTGTATCATACCTTGCTATATAATTTACAGCTGCGGAACTGGTAGAATTTGCAATACCATGTCTTCTTATAGCCGTCACGTCCAACTCTCTGATGAACAATGCCACATGTCAGACGAATGACAAGAAGCGCAGGCTGGTGTGGAGGGCGAGGATGTCTCCGAGATGTACCCTTAACATGACCAACCACCTCAAGGTAAAGTGCGAAAGAATTGCGCAAATGGTATAGTTCATGAACAGTTTCCGCTTTCCGATTGTCCGCATTGCATTTGATCCAACACACAGCCGCGGGATGCCTCTGAACCTGGGCAGTCAGGGTGCGGAGCCCCTGTAGTAAGTGTGAGATGGGGTTGTTGTTATCAAACCCTTGTCTTAGCGATATTTGATTTCGATGTGCTGACGCGGCCTCTGCTGCGTTTCCTGAATGGTCTTCCACCAGAGAAAGGACCGGTGGATTGGTCCATCAGTGAAAGGTCAAGGCGAACGTAATTAACAAAAAAAAACCAATTGCTAAAGCATAGCAACCAAACTCGCTGTCATGATAAATGAACTGGACATGCTGGCATATGGCCCAGATGGTGTTCCTGTGTCTGTGAGGGCACATGGACTTCATCCATTCCACGCGGTGAGTAAGTTTGAAGTCCTCACGGTTTAATCTTTCAGCAGGTGGGTGTTGACGTCGGCGGGGTTAAACCATCATTTTCTACCATAGTCCACAGTACCTTCCACATGTTCTAGAGATAAAGTTTCGATATCATTCAAGTTGATTTATTCGTATGCGCATTCAATAGTATTGAGTCGCACGCGCTGTTATGCAGCCTTTTACAGTTACTCCATGAAGAAACTCCGGTAAGGAAACCGGGAGCTGAAACTGCGAAGCTACGCGGGAGGGGAACGCGGGATGTGGAACAGTTTTTCACAATTCTCATGTCCAAGTTGTAGTCTCCAAAGTGTCGGAATTCGAAGTCCATCTTCCATTCAGATGATCTCCCTGAGCTCGCCAGAGTTATGAAAGTCATGTGCTGATGGGGGACATCAAGACATGAGAAGTATGCCTGCATTATATTTACTTACGAAATAACGACCATCATTAGACCAGTTGCATTTAAAATAACTGCTTCACAGCACACAAGAGGGAGAGGGGGGGATTGCGGAGCATAATCTTCATGGTAGGACTCAACGACTCTATCTCCAGCTAGCTATATCGTGGAATATGGAAATATGAACAACGCACTTGAGCTGTAAACGAGCTCTGTGACATCCCAGAAGACTACGATCTCGAATAGGGCAACTTCATGCATCTTGAGGCTTGATAGTTAGATGATTTTACTCCCATGCACGCTGCTGTGCATAAATGCATGTGGCATAGGTTCAATTCGACCTAGCCGGCGCTGAACATGCGACACGTCCACCAGCAGCTAGATTGAATTGAACAGCAAACCTAGTGCTTCGTTCACACTGCCAAGTCTGAAGACCTGACGACAGGCATGATGATTCACATTACTACTCGAATCCACTTACCGTGTGCACGCCCGGGTCACTGGCAGTGTCTTTGCTAATGAAGTAATTATCATATGACATATGTCACTCTCCCACTCGGTTTGTGATTCTACCCATTGACGCAGGTTTCATGAGGAATTTGATGTGCTGAGCTTCGGGGATGCTAGGTGCCAGTGGTCCGCTTCGCCCGCGACATTTGAATGGATCCAGTCCTGTTCGGACCAGTGTTAGTCGTCCTTCAACTCGGTCTGCCTATGGGCTTTCCCTCGCTGGTTAATAGTTGAAAGAGCTGTAGTACTAGTTTGTATGGTATTACTGGCAGGTTTTTAGTCTCTAGTAAGTTCAACATTTAATAAAACTTAGAAGACTCCCACGTTTGTTTGTGGAGGTAGTAGTACCATTGTCGTACACGACGAACACGACTATGTCTTCTAGTCTACCGACAGCGCCAATTCAGAGCAAGAAACATCCTACAGTCCTGCCAAATGCCCATCCGTATGCAATCAAGACGACGACCTCTGCTGTTCTTTCACGTTCGAACTCATCGCCGCACTCACCACCCTCAGTCAAACATCATTATGTTCCTCCATCACCGACTCGCCCGAGGCATCGTCACACCTCTTCCCTTTCGTCTCTTGAAGGTGTAAGCGTCAATGAAATTTCTCGACCTTCTCCGCTGCCTGTTCCCCCCTCATTTTATTCCGTCTCTCCAACATGTGTATCTTTCTCTCTCAGTAATGACGCGATGCCTACTCGTAGACTGAAGCGTGCAGACACACTGCCATCCTCTGCAAGTTTATCTGCTCTTAGTGATGAAGCTATTACAGAGGGTAATAAGTTACCTCGCAATCCCAAGCACTGGTCCACGGATGACCTCGTTTTACATCTTGCCACTTCACTCCGGGCGGACAGCGCGTTGAGTACCGAAGATCAGGGCCACCTCCTTTGTGCGATCAAAGAACAAAATATCACCGGTAGGAATTTCTTGAGATTAACCGACGCTGACCTCGCTAAGTAAGTTGTGTGTTTATTAAGTTCTCCCAATGAAAAGGTTATCTGACGACTATTGTGTGTTTCTAGCTTGTCACTGACACCTCGTCAACGACTTTATCTGCTCGAGGCTTCCCGTGCCTTGCGCGCAGATGTCCTCCGCGGTCGCATATGGGTAGACCCCCACCCTACAAATGTATCTGCTTACTCGAAGGATGTCTATACCCGCTCTATGTGCAACTCGGATCCACTTTTCAACAGCGAGTTATACAATTTTTCCACTTCATCGGTGGATTTAATCCTCCCACCATCTGCCTCCATAGGAGCTGATGGAGTATCCGTAACCTTGAATCGCTACAACTCTGTTTCAGACTCCTCTGCACAGAGGTACAGAGACCTTGCAAGTATGCGGGATAGGCGACGGGGACAGGTTAAGGGTCTTGTTGACACTTGGGAGCGCGAAAGAGGCGCCGCCAGCGGGAGCGAAGGCTCTATGAGTGGCAGTGATGCTGACAGTGACAGTGACATTCCGTCCATTGAGTCATCCCTTCCACCTGCCCTCTCAAATTCGACGATCAGTCTAATAAACCCACCACCCCCATACACGTCGCTCAAGGAGATCAAGGACGAGCCGACCATCGAGGAGCTCCTGACATCCTCCGGTCCTATAAAAGGTGCACGCGCTTGGGAAGAGGACTATGGATTAGGAGAGACCGTGAAGCGGATCCCCGCTAGTGTGCCTGTCCCTTTTCCGTTGGCATCTTCATCTCCAAGGGTAGCAGCGGCGGTCGAAATTAATCCCGGCTCAAACAGGGCTTCAGTAGAATGCGACCTCAGCAAGTTCAGTGACCTTGGAAATGGCCGAGGTAATACTCAGAAGCGAATCGTGACCGCGATATTTACCGGAGGCTCTGACAAGATGGTCAGTGCATCGGACAGCATACCTGTGGACGACGTACCTCAGGGCGACTTAGGTCCAGGGGAGGTTGTGAATATTTTTAATGCAACAGAACTTGAAGTTACTGCAGCCGAGTCGGCTGAAGTCATCTATCTTGTACCTGACCAAGTTGGAGCACCTTCCGATGATGATAACACCATTGCAGTACTTGAAGTATCCATTGCGTCCACCCGAGCACAGCTTGAAGCATTCCGAGCACGTTTGGAAATCGTGGAAGCACAAATCGCGGCTCAGGAATCCGTCAACCACGCTTATCTTCGCCCTGAACAAGCTGGACAGCCACTCGATGCACGCCAGCCTACAGACCATTCTTATATCCGCGATCCGTTGCCCGTTCCGGACAGCATGGCCATCTCCGGTTATCATCTTGGTTTGAGATCATTTACGCGCTCGATCATTGCTCGCACAATGGGATGGCTATATCCCTACTCTCATCCTGGTGCACACCCTCGTCCAGAAGGAGAGGCTACACGCTCTCAAGGACTGAGCGTTTCCCTCGTGCGACGGCGCATTTTCCCAGAGTTTCAGCTATCCTACGTGATCATGTTCTCTTTTGTGCTTTGTGCAGCTGTGTTGCGCAAAGTAGGAAAAACAGTGCGGAGGCGATAATCTTGGTACCCATCCAGTCGATCTTCCACGGATACCTCGATATTTTTGACATGTTGACCCTTACTCTGCTCCAAACAGTTGTATTCGTATATCATCCCTCGAAATTGCGACACGTATCTAACTTTCATCTTACCTCCAATTTTCCCCCTTACGTGTTATGCTTCGGCTCCCTCGATAATCTCTTCCCATAGCACTCTACTTTTACGATTGATTACGACCATTCACGACCATTCACAGCTACGTTCTCTGCGCCAACACATACTTGTGTAAAACTCTAAATAACGCTGAGTACTCACCTTTTCCGAAATGTTTATTTGAAGTCGAAGGGTATACACAAGGCTCGCAGCGTCCAAGCTTCAAGCATTGATTGGATGTACTTTGTTCGAGTATGTAAATATTACATTTGCTAGATCGGACACGGTGAACTCAACCACAAGGCGCGGACTAGGCATACGCCGCATGGCAGGAGCCTCATCAACTTTTAAATTCAGTTTTTTTCCTTCTGCAGCGGTGTCACTTTCAACAAAGCGCATCAGTATTAGTTGTCAAAAAAAATAGAACTCGTGCATAAGAAGTTTGCGCGGTGACTTATGGTGTTTGGCTGCTCTGACACTTCAGTGATAGATGACCAGAAGACAGGACACACAGAAATCTTTGGGCTATATTATGTGAACCCGGCTCTCGTCACACTTCAAGAACAGCTAGCATTACGGGTCGATACGCGCAGCGCCCATTACCCAGTTACCAAATGAGATTCTTCTCGATGTCTTTCGACAAAAGTGAGTGCTGGGGAAGCTCCTACTAGTACAAGTGGCTCCCTTCCATTCAAGTTAGCCGTTTTCTAGAGTCTGCGGGACTTGGCATTACCTTGCCCTCTCCTCATTAGAATTTTGGACCAATATTAATGTATTCATCACATCCAAGACAACAATCTTCAGATACCTTAGACTCATCAGATCACTCCATTGCCGTCACATTTTGTCATTGGCCATCTATCAAACGTTGCTGAATCCATCTATCGAGCGAGGCAATTCTTCCTAGTATTCTTGGTATCATTTATTCCGAGGTTTGGGCAGCCTAAGAATTTGCAATATCTCTCAGCCCTTTTGACAAATCCTATCGGTGTGTTCGCTCCTGCCCTCACAGAAGTCTCAATCAAAGGAAGTCCGATGCTCAGGCTTGAGCAGGCGTTCTATCGGACTAATGATAGACTTGAGATTCCATTCCTAATCAAGACTCCGCGCCATCTCGTCGGAACTTGGCAACATAGTACAAACGAACACTATGTCTTCGGGCTGGTTCTTCAGCTTACGTTCGCCGAGGTCCTTGAGACCAGTGTCGCTCCTGCTGAGTGGCGAGGACCTGTGGCTCCTTTTTCTATCAACCAATGCACTAGAAAACCTAGTCCAGATGTTGACTGTGACAATGAAGAGAATGATAGTATCAGTACGCCCTGTTAACGGACGGTAATAATCCATTGCGAAACCTTACATGCGCCACTTCTCGAACATCTCGGGATTCTATGGCATAACAATGTGGATAACATGATTGGAGTAGAGGATCTAACTTCTGGAGTCCAAGGGAGCCAAAATTTTCACTCGTGAAACAGCTCCGGTTGCACGATGGCACAGCCGAAGGATGGCTACCTGCTGCACCATTTATTTGGGCATTCCAAAACGCGGAGAAGCTTGTTTGCTGAATCTGGCGATACACAACACCAATACCAAACATGGGACTCTTGCACCTGGTACTTGGCCTCGTGTCGAGATTATCTTATTGGATGGCTGGACACTGGAGTCAGAGAAACGATGCGTCTAGCCTCTCAGACGGTGGATGCGTGCCTGGGGACATGAAGGTCCGCTCGTCACAATAGTGAACTTTTAGGCGAGATTATCGACAGGGCACTTACATATGGGCTGTGAAACTGCCGATTTCAATGTCCATCTGCTCAAAATGCTATAGATGGGGCCTCATGTAGGTGGGGGTGTGGAGGTTGGTGACATTGGGCGCTGTCGAGGTGTACTTTGGAGGGACTCTGGGTGTCTTTTTTCTCTAAGCTTCAGAGGTGTGTGTATTGTGCGTACTAAGACGCCCATTATCATACCCGCCGATAAAGGCTAGAACGAGTGTCTCAGCGAGTGGAACAAACGCTAATGCATTGAGTATGTACCTAGAACAACGAGTGTCTAGTCTACATCAGTACGAAGTCTAAGTACGAGTCTGCAAGATAAACATACCTCAGTAAAACTGAGTTTGAATTTGGATCAAGAGCGGATTCTCAGAGTAACGTGATGAATAAGTCCGTTTAGGAATATCAGAATCACGTGAGCTTTTGCTAACTTAACTTACTGCTAAGTCTCTGATTGAGGGCGATGTTCGAGTACGCTAGGTTGCCAGCTGCTGGGCAGCCTCATTCGTCCACCACTCCATGTTTATATCTATGATCTTCTGCTATCACTATTAATTGCTCTCTGTGCTGTAATTCCAACTTGCAATCAGAATGCGAGGCTCATTGAAAATTCTGAATGCCGACTTCAATTGTTCCATGGACTCTGGTTTTGTTGATATCACAATGAATGAACCCCTGGATGTCTCTCACATTGCTCCAGCCCCTTTCCCACAACTATCGTCACACAAACGCATCAAGTCTGCTGTCAAAATTCTCTGTGATGGCTGCATATCAATCATGGACTTCATACTCACGATCCTGGACCCTTCGGAACTTGATTTTGCCTACAATCGCAACTGAATTTACAACCATTCTAGGCAGGAGAAGGAGAGTTCTACGTGGCAAGGCCAAAAAGGAAAACTCGAGAAGATGTTCGACCGCTTATTTGCAGACTCGCGGGGTCAAGCTTGGATACTGGACTGGTGCCGTCCCCATGCAATTGCTTATGTATCGGATACTGTCAGTAACGAGATGGATATGGTCAAGGAGGCTCTCCACGAGACACTCGACTCCATGACTCCAGAGTTTCTGTCGACATGGGACCTCAATTCAACCATGCAAAATGTTGTTGTGCCGAAAGCACCTGTCCTACACCATATCCTTTGCTGTGCAGCTCAGACCGATAATGCGAGAGCCAAGAATAAGATCAAGGACTGTACCATTGTATGATGCACCCCGTCTTTGTTGTCATTACATCTTTGAATTGATAAATCTTGACTTCTTAAAGGCGTGCAATGTCATTATCACACAGCTTGCCTCTCAGCGCTCACATCACAGTACCTTTCTTACAGCTCCCTTCACGCTGTTTCTCTGGACAAATGGGGCTTCAAGGCAAACAATTGAAGCCCTGTACAAATGTGGTATCTGCATCTCATTCATGTCCCTCCTCATGCTGCTTGAAAAGCTTGCTGCATGCTGCACAGTTATAACACTGTCTTGACCATTCAGCGTCACCAGAACAGCTTCGAGCTGGAATTAATGTGGTACTATGGCCATTGACGTCAGAACATAGACAATCAAGCATGCTTGTAGCGCATCCGTTTTGTCGTTATTATTGAGTGTCTGAATATAATTGATAGGGACTCGTTTTTTGATTAAATCACGCGCAAAACGATCCAGTGCATCAAGAGAAGCATTGTGAATGGCTTGGATGATGGAAGATTGGTCCATTGAATTTGCAGGTATAATTTGCGTCGTGTCAATAGCAAGAAAATTATATCGTTTATTTCGTGTCATCCTGAAAAACACTTGTTTTCTCATTGGACAGACGTCACATTACTCTGAGAATCTGCTCTTATCCAAATTCAAACTCAGTTTTACCGATCCTTCTATCAATGGTTTGCCTCATAGAAGGGCTGGTCACAGTGTTTCTACCACCGGTGTCTTGATAACCGAGGGTCTTATATAAAAGTGTGTAAGGAATGTAATGACACCACAATTACACTGGGATAAGACTTCTTGCCAGTCCTTGATTAACATGGTCTACGACTTTTCTAGTTTTCGTGGTAGATAATGTGTGAGTTCTTGGGAGGCCTGCTAAACCAATCTAGTGATTAACTTAGGCGGAGCTATCTTCAGAAATCTGCTCTTGGAAAACTGAGCCTAGGGTAGACTGTCCAGGCTGGGAACTGGGTGTACGTGGATAGATTTGTCTAGGAAAGATCCTTCTAGACAATAAACTGGGTGTGAAATAGATTGGCCTAGGAATGAACCTTCTAGGCAGTGGACTTGGGAACTTGGGTAGATTTGTCTAGGAATGATCCTTCTAGGCACTAGACTTGGGAACTTGGATAGAGTTGTCTAGGAATGAACCTTCTAGACAATGGACTGGGATAGTATTCTCAAAGATATGAGAATAGAATACATGGACCAGATAGTGGCTGGTCAAAGATATGAACTGGAGAGACGTGGTCTCTAATACAACTGACTATTTTCCTAGGTATATCGTATACCTAGCTTTGAAAATAGTATAACAATGGTCTCAAGGGAATTTGTTACACTTGGTTTAACAATGCTTCAAAGTGACTAACTTTGCAAGCCTTGAGAAATATTTACTCCTGAAATATAGTGACAAGTGGGAGATCCTATTTTTTTGGGGGAGAATGGGCTCTCCTTTTATACATGTAGCATGGGAAAATAGTCATGTAAGCTAATATAGAGAGAACCAATCAAAATATTCATCCAAACTCAAAAGAATAGGAATAAAAGGAAAAGGTGGAGCCATGACATCATATATGACATCATAGTGGAGCAGAATGTTCTAGAAGTGAAATGGAACTGTCCAAAATGAAGTGACATCAGTATGATATCATACCCTGTGGGTACAATTTTATGAAGTGTTTGGGGTGTCAAGGCATCCTAATAGTAAGAAATAGTAAGGGAAAAATGGAGAAGAAGAGACAAGAATAATAGTACAATGGAAACAGGTGAAACATAGGTTGTTTTTAATAGGTTTTTGTAGGCTTTGAACTTTTCTCTATGGTTTTCTCTAGCCAAAGTGAATAAGCCAAAGGTAAGGCTATACCTAAACCTTCAATCTTCTTCTCACATCAACTAGGTCATTATGTGATTCCCATCTCACATATGACTTTTCTTCAAACAATGCAGATTGTTAGTGACCTAGCCAGGCGCTAAGGAACTTGAGTGGTGTCTGCGATGGGCGCTCTATCAAGAGTGGCGGCCCATGCGTATCGGTCTCCTAGCACGGAGTGCGCTAGTTGCATTGGTTGGAGGTGGGCGCTATGCACTGTCTCATGACCTACGTCACTGAGACAAGGTTCTTGATGATGATCAAAGATGTAGAAGCAATGAGCTTCTATGAAGTTTGAATAGAGACAATAAGCTTATGAAAAGCTTATCAAAAGGAAGTTCAGGGTCGAAGATCAAGTAGATTCAAGTTAAAGAAGTACAAAGGTTATCTGCACATATTTATACATAAGATTGAAGCGGGGTGCGAATACGTAAGTATCACTGAATTAGGTATGAAGTCAGATAACCAATAGGAAGACACATGCTCATAAACGAGTCAGAGGCGTATGAACCAATGAATGCATGCATGTGCGAAAGGGAGTCATAAGTGCAGAGCCGAGGGTATAAAGGGTACGAGCCAATGAGGCGACGCACAAGTCAAGAAAGGTAAATGATAAAAGGATAAAGCATAAGACAAAACCAAGATGTCTTTGAGAACAGACAAGGGGTTCCCATGAACCAAGAGGGTGCGCGTGTTGAAGCGCAAGGTAATGCGGCAAGCACAGAGAAGGCGCTTGAAGTGCGCAAAGCGCGAGAGACGCGTATAGGCGCGAAGGAGGTAGAAGGCGTGTGAAGGGGGCATGTTCAGCAATGGTGGAGGAGGCGAGCATAGGCAAGGTAAGGAGTGATGATGGCAAGCCAGACAAGATAGCGGAGGACGAGGATGGAGGCCTCGTCAGGATGAGAGTAGACAGCAACACATAGGAGGAAAAATGATAGTAGGGGCACAAGAAGGTGTTCTTGTAACACAGATTTGTGAATCAGCAGAAATGTCTGGAAGTGTTTTGAACCAAGGTATGGTACCAAGGTATGGGTTGACTAGTCTGAGAGCTAAGCTAACAGACATGGTCTTTTGTGGGTCACCTAGCAGTCATGTCCATGCATGATTCCCGTATCATGCAGGACAACGAGTATCGGCGTCGCCCTAGCAGCTCCCACATAATTCTTCGATAATTCAGGGGAATTTTGCAGTGAGCAAGAGTACGAACAGGTTACAAACATACTTTGAATTTTGACTTGTTTGGTTCTTGAAAGCCAAGTCGCAACTTTGGCCTGCAAGCTTCAGCCCACGGCTAGCCCTGAGGTTTGCAAAGCTGAAGCCCCCCAAACCAAGCCTAACCCAGGGCTTTCAGGCCAAACCGGACCTGCACATCACTGCTCACTGAGGCATGTTATTGTCTTGTAGCTTGACTTGCTCTGGCCATTACTACTGATGACATTGCATTGGTTTTGGACAATTGCCACTAACTAGTGCCGATTTTGATAGTTTTCAACAATCTATCTAAATCCCTCTAGTTAACGAGGGTTTTCCTAATATTTTTGATGTGACATCTAAATCGAGGTGGCGCAAGGACTAGTGAACTCGAACATAATGCTGTTTTCAATGGTCTTGATACAACACACATCAGGAAATCATGAGTTTACCTATTCCTTACTTATTTCAAACTTTTCCCACTTATTCCAAATGGATCTACTTATTTCTCTTAAATTACCACCTGGTCCCAACTGAACTATCAGGATCTGTTAGCCATCATTATAAATGTGTGCTATAAAATTATTGGACTCTTAATTTGCAAAATGGTACCTCAAGAGAATATTTGAGAAATAAAATCATCAGCATTAATGTGTCACTCGAGCTTCATACTAGTCACTAATTGTTGGTCTTATGCAATGAAACTTGTCTCTCAGGCCCAACAAACATATTGGAATACTCAATTTTGAAGCAGTTGTCAAATTTCAGAAAAAAGTAGGTCCATTTGAAATAAGTGGGAAAAGTTTGAAATAAGTAAGGAATAAGTAAACTCATGATTTCCTGATGCACTACATCCGTTTTTATAGCAGGTAGATATATATTGAAATATTACCGTCTGTCACAATTTTTGAAATTTTGACCTACTGTACAGTGGGATGCAATTCAAAATGTGGCTAAAGGACCGGGCCAATCCTGTATAATGGTGCAAACAGGCTTTTTGAACGTGCGACTCGCCGCTCAAGGGCTCGAGAGAACTAGAGGTTGGTATCAATAACAATAGGTCAAACGTCCGCGAGTGCTAGCGCCGGGCTGCATGTCAACAGCTCAAGAGTCCAGGCTGAACGTGAGAGAATTCGAAGGTATCACATCATGGACTAAATATCATGGAACACAAGGTGACATCAGTTGTGGCTGCCTCGAATCGTTGAATTTAAAACACACCTTCACAAGTTTCTGCCCTTCAGATAAATTGACAAGGCAAGACCGCAGACCCTTCAAACACCACTCCATTTCCAGCCAGGGGACAATATGATGATTCCAAAAAGCCTGGAATATATGGATGATAGCGCCATCCCATGGATTGGGGACACGCGAAAGATGTGCAGTCCGGTTGTGACAGGCGTACTTGAAAGCGTCGGAAGCTGTTCGACTGCGTCCCAGTGCTTCGTTTGCGAAACTCTCAAAGGCATTCATAGCATGAATTATCTCCTTGTCCGGTAGAAGAAGAAGGCTCTCGGATATTGCGGAGGTAGAATGATGCTGGTGTCTTAATGCTAGAAAGACCGGAAACATCAAGAAATCTGGCAAAGTCTTGAACAGCTGGATTACTTGAAAAGCTGGCAATAAAGGCGCGTCGCTGGTAATGATATACTCATTGATTTCTTCCGATGTCTTCAAGAATTCTTCCATTGTCACCCAGACGGAGGTCGCAGGAATAGACTGCCACGCTTGACCGTAGGGAGTCTGTAGCCAGTCTCGTCCTCTCCCGGCCTGCAGCCAGTTTCGTCCTCTGTGTGTCTGCAGCCAGTCTCGTCCTCTCTCGGTCTGCAGCCAGTCTCGTCCCTCACCAGTTTCCAGCCAGTCTCGTCCTCCATCGGTCTGCAGCCAGTCTCGTCCTCCATCAGTCTGCAGCCAGACTTGTCCTCCTTCGGTCTGCAGCCAGACTTGTCCTCCCTCGGTCTGCAGCCAGTCTCGTCCTCCCTGAATCCGCAGCCAGGCACGCCTATCCACAGTCCCCAGCCAAGATTGTAAATCTGAAGTGCGATCTCGCCGAAGCCACAACATGCAGATGACAGCTGATAGTGGATCTAGTGGCTGAACAATGAACGCTAATGAATCTTTTAACTTATGGGGGTCCTCAGGCTGCATTGCTTCTTCAGTTCTGAGAAGGCATCTAAGAGAGCCGTGCTTTTTGGGATCGCCTGTATCAAGCGGAGAGAGGAACATGCATGCGAATTGGGAGTGAGGGTCAGGTAATGTGATATTGCGTACTTGAGGGAGGCCGCAGTTTGATGGATCAGAAACACAGTCGCGAATGGACGAGTGTATATATTCACGGAGAAAGTGTTGTCTCCAGGGATATCCATGACAGACCGTAGCTGCGCTAGCGTTGTCTCGGCATCGCACCCCTGACCAGGGCCAAGAAGTTTCGAGATTTGTGACAGCGGCAGAGGGTCTGCAAGTGCAGCAACAATAGACAAGTGCAGGTATGCCCGCCTAGGATCGGAACATGTGAAAAGGATACAATTGTATAACTTGTACACCTCCGTTCCTGCTAGAAGCTCGCTCGTCAGTTCCAGCATCAGCTGTAACCGATCTCGGGGATCTTTGGATCCATCGTAGACGCCACGATGAAACGTCTGCCAGCTCGGCTCGCCAACTTCGCAAGGTCATCCCCCGATGGCTGTGGGAAATCAGGATGGCGGCATTGCAGATCTCTGAATGAATGTTGTAAACATATATATATGTCATTGTCAACATCGGCACCGTCTAGCGAGATAATGGTAGCAATGCCCTCCCCAGAAGTTTTAACTAGTACCTCGCGCACCAGCGGGCACACCTCTTCGTTCTGAAAGGCTTTACGGATATGCGATTCTGAGCGACTCGTAAGCAGAATGTGGGGTTACAGGTAGATGAGGCTTATGAAGAGCCCGTGCAAGACAAAGGATGAGATCGGTAAGCTCAGGTTCGGATGTGCATTTGTCAAGGGCATCGACAACAAACGTCAAAGGAGAACATCCACGCAATCTGAATTGAAGTTTGCGGAGGGGTTGGAGAAAGAGAATCTCCATCTGATCGCAGAGAGGCGTGTCTGGGTCTAGTAGAGCGGGATGGATGGTTGCGGATGGCTCTGTTCACATCTGGCTGGATGCTTGGAAAATTGATGGCAAGCTGGTAGACAAGTGTCGCAAAGAAATATCCAGTCGTGCAACGTTTAGTGTGTTTGCGCGAGAAGAAGAAAGTTCCCGCTAGCCGCTTTTCGTCATTCGTCTCTTCGGTCACTTTTAGACCTCTCATCTTTTCAGCTACTGTAAATGCAACGGCAGATTTTCCAACGCCAGCCGTGCCATGCAGCCAAATGAGTTGGTTCTTTTTTGTATCGTCCGTGGAGGTATTTGAGGAGATCCACTCGAGTCCCTTGCAAGCATTTCGGGTGGGGCTGACGCTCGCGGGAGTTATATTGAGCAGCTGTGATAGCGACCTAGGACAACCTCGCCCAAGTTCCTTCAGAAGCTGTCAAAGAGATTATTAGAGAGCATGTGAGTGATAGAATGGAAGTACTGACATTGATCGTCGCCCATTAATGAATGTTGTGATACGCGAGATGCAATGATAAAAGTACTGGCTGGGCTAGAAGTAATCTAGTAGACGATAGTTATCTGGAGGGTTGTCGCACAAAGGCTTGAATGATGGCCCAACTGTAAAGCGTGATGAAAATGGAATTCAATCTGTCCTATGTCACGTGTTGAAGTGTTAAACTTTGGCTCTTGGCAACTACATATGCGGGCGAAGAGGGTATCTACTTCGTAGATTGATCCGGCGTCCGCCTTGCATGAGTACTCGGAAAGCTTCAGTTCTCGAATGACATCGGATACGCTTTTGAATTGTACACTCTAATTTAATCTCTACACACGAGGCCCTTTATCAATATAGCACAGCCCTTCACTCGGCTATCATCATACTTTCTCCCTTTGTTACTCGCTCCATTTTGCATAAGTATAAGATGCCGTATATTTTTAATAATCCTCGGAATTTGGCCTAAGTCCCTACGGCAGACTCGCATTCTCACCGCTCGTTGTACTGGTTACCGACTTTACATCTAAAGCATGCACTTAGAATCATGCGTACGTGAGACCCGTAAGCTGAAAAAATGAAGGATATATTTTGAGTACGCATCTGACGGACACAGAATTTGTTTGATGGAAACGTTTCTCAATGCGAGTCATTACGTGCATCTCGTATCAATGAAGTATTCACCCAGCTATGCACTTCGCATGGAACCGGACTGCGATGGGATCCCACTACGCGAGGCTTCCAACCTGCAATCAAGATGGGAAATCCACCGTCCATCATTGTCCAATCATGGAGTCTCGAAACGCTCCATCCTACCTATTTGCAAGAATTTACATATTTATATCTCGAGAAAGTCTTCTTCTTCCTCAACGAGGATGTCTAAGAGCTTGAAAAATGACGCCCCAGGGAAACCCATGACGTTGTAAAAGTCGCCATTAATCTTGCGAACGAGTAAGTTGCCACGACCCTATCGTCTGCGTGAATATTACATCATACACAAGTTCGCGAGAGACCAACTTGGACTGCAAAGCCTCCTGCCCGATCTATGCCTTCCTCACTATCCACGTACGCCTGAAGTACGTGATCCGGATTGTCCCCGAAAAACACCAACGTCCGCTCATCTATAGACCTGTGCGCAACGGCAATTCGGTCAATGGGGCACTTTGAAAAAAAAAAACCCCTACTTGATCTCATATCCAGGAGCACTCAAGATTGGATATACTGAAACAGAGATTAGAACAGCAGAAAAATCCTAGAAATCGTAATTTTCACATACCAAGTGAAACGCCCGTTACGACCTCACAAATTCCCCCATTCAGGTCCATCAGCATGCGCATATTATCCTCTTTCGAAGACGGTTTTTCGAGAAGCTCTTGTCGTACACCCGTCTCCATCTCAATCGTTGTCGAAGGCAGCGCATGAGTGAGGACGACAGTATCCGCTGATAAAATATTAGTTCGCTTAGATGGCAACTTTCCAGAGGATACACACCACCGATGACGAGATCGGGTGGGTCGTCTGGCGCATCTGTCTTGTGCAAGTTGCGGAGATATGAGTAGAATTGAAAGTAACGAACGTACCAGTAATCTTTGATACACCTCCACTGCTTTCTGAGTCGCGGTAGAAACGGGATATTCATGAATATCCTCAAAGGAAGATAAAGGGAGGTCCTCAGCAAACGTCGATGGGACAATCTCGGGTGCTAAGCCCTGTCTACATGTCATTTAGAGGTCGACTTGAGAAAAATGCTGGATTCGTACCAGGGTTTGAAGTATCTCCTTTCTCCTTGGGCTTGCAGAAGCAAGAATGACGCGCTTGTTAGTTAGTTTCTGGATGGCAGGTGTTTTGAGAGCGGTTGATAGAACGGCATTGTGCTGAGGTGCCATGGATCTTAGATGTAAACAATGTCTGACTTCAAGTTGTGGCTTATTCAAGGGTCGTGGGCACTGGCAAGTGTGCAACCTCAACCTGACTCTTTACTGACTCGACTCACTCTTCATATATTGACCACATGGGAGCTGTTATCTGTTATTGGCGGCAAATTGTCTGTGCGACCGAAATCTCTTAACACTAGTATATAGTACTCTATTAAGTATCTCGTTAATCATCCTTCTTACCCGAGGGTGGTGGGCCTGGTGGCCCCACAGCTGGCGACATGAGTGGTGAGGGAACGGCGAAGGGCGAGCTGAGCCCTCCACTAATACTTCGTGAGATATTGATTGATTGCCCCTTTCTATGCCCTTTCCCGCTCGGCGGGGGGCCAAACGCCGCCCCGCCAAAGCCAAGTCCGACAGCTGTTCCTGGTGTTGGTGGGACACTCGTACTGCCAGTCAAGGCAGGCGGGGATACATATGGTGAATAGGGATATGGGCTTTGGCCGGTGAATCCGCCTGAGACGGGCGTGTTCGTGTAGGAAGCATATGATGAAGGGGGACCATCGACAATCCAGTTTGGGCCTTGTCTGATATTTGTCGAGTTTTGTGCACTGGGACGTACACGTAGCTGTCCGCCGGCCCATCTTCGCTTCACACCGGTAGCTTCAGCGGCTACAAGTCCCGGAGTGGCATCTGCCCCTGAGACAGCATCCGCCGCGCGCATAGCGACACGAACGAAGTACTGCGCGCAGGTAAAAACTCCACCAATGACACCCACGCAACTACGAGCATATATTAGTTTTTTGAGTAATGGACCAAGAAGATCTCCCCACCGTATTATGAATTGTACCAACGAGGTTGTACGCTGGTGGATAGTGATGACCATTGGGTCGAGGTCAAACTTGAAGAAAATACCAGGGATTCCTTCATTGTGCTCCAGCTTACGGGTGTAGTGAGTTACACTATATTGGTTTGTCTCAAGAAGTGGACTCCGGGGGCAATGTATGTGGTCGGAACCACATGTAAGAAGTATTGGTACGCCATGAAGGCTATTGGTCGATGAGTCTGAGTGTGAACAAACAGGAAAAAAAAACGTACGTTCTTTTGCAATCTCGAATGAGTAGTCAAGGGGTTGAGAAATATCCGGAAAGTATGGACCGAACGAAAACTCGGTGATTACATGGGACAAGTTCATCTCTTGAAAATATTGTAGCGTCTATACTCATTGATTAGGGTTGCCACCACTCACTACTGTGGTCCACATGCATGTGACTATTATAGCCATGTCCGAGCGTTGTGACGTGTAAATTAGCTGGTTATATATCGGTAAGAGGAGCGGAAACACAGAGGGTTTAACATACCAGTCACTTTCTTGACCTGTAGGGAACCAAAAATACGACATGCACTTCCATCCGTCTCGTGGTTGTATGTAGGGCGGAACTCGGTTTCGGCGCGGCGGAACCAAGAGAAGAATCCACGCGATTTTCGGGATTGTGAGATTGCCTGACGAGCAGAAAGAGCCTTGGCATGTTCCCTGAGTCACGATTAGTGGTGAAAAACTTGAAGTAATGATGACTTACTTGAGAGTTGTTGCTTGACCAACATCGAAACGAGTCTGTTAAGGCAAATTAAATGAATGCTCGCCTTGCGGAAGAAAGATCAAACGTACACCTTCCAGACGGAACGCTTTGCTGAGAAATAAGCGGTCGCCAACTACATCACGCAAGTCTACACTGAGAACTGCAAACCGTCTCTGGTTTCAGAGGCAGCCGTGTGATAAAAGGAATGGAAGGACTTACATTGACAAGGCATATTGACTACCATGTCGACATTCACATTCAAATGGGACTGGCCTTGAGAGTCTATGCTGAATTCATAATCTGGCCAACCCCAGATGTACTCTCCGATGTCATTTAATATAAGTAGGATTGCGATGAGAGCGACCAAAAGAGTGAAGAAACCGCGGGATTCTGAGCGGGCTTTATAGGTTGAAGGAAGTTTTGGGAAAGCGTCGAAACGTGCGAGGGGAATGGCAGCATCAAGCTGGCTCATTATAGAGGGTTGATTCTCCCCCGACATCGATGATAGAAAGCTCAGTAGGAGAGCGAGCTGAAGTCAATACGTAGTACTAGTCGTGGTAAACACTGGGCCTCAACTTAACCGACGTGTCATAAGGACCCCGAATACTTCTGGTCATACTATTATTACGTCTTACTGATCTTTATCGACTTCACTATCATTGACAATGACGACAAAATGCAAAAATTCAGAAATGATAGATCTGACGACGTCTTCTACACCGTCTACATCGTTACCAGTGCCATCCACTAGTAGAAATCGTCTTCCGCGCTCTGCAACCAGTTCCAGGAGTAGTTCACAGGCTTCTCGTTCACAGAGTGGCGGACCAAAACTAAACGAAGATGCGACATTGCTATCAGATCATGCAGAAGAAGACCTCTCACATCACAGGAGAAAGAGACGCAGAATTGATGTCAGCGGCGAAGAGCAGAACGATATGCACCGCCCCCATGAAGCACCTCCAAGTCTACTCTCCAATCTCCCAGAAAACAATGTAGAGGCGACCTCGTCACAGGTTACATCAAGCTCACTTCTGTCGAGTTTGAACATGGCTCCCGATCTCATGCTAGGATCATCCTCATTCCTAGATGAGGAACTAGAGCTAGTTGACCAACCACCGCTCACCCAAGAATCAGTAGCATCCCAGGCTTACTCAGATGCTACAGATGTAGGAACTGAAGTCGACATCGTGGATCAAAGGGGAACGTCTCAATTAGTCCCCGAAATTACCGATGTTCTTTCAAACGACGCAGTTGTGGTTAGTCCTACATTGCCGCCACGTCGAACTCTGCCTTCGCTGCGCCCAATTTTTATCAATGATCCTATCCCCCTAGAGATGGGTGCATTCACACCCGAACCAGCTACAAGTCAGAACCCTCATGTTTCTCCCCTAAACGCCACATCTTCTTCATCGTCTGCACCGGAGCCACTATCCGCTTATACGTGTCCCATTTGCTTCTCACCTCCTACTAACGCAACTCTGACGCCTTGCGGTCACATTTGCTGTGGAGCATGCCTCTTTGCTGCTGTAAAATCCACAGTGAAGCGGAACATGGTGATCGCTATGGACCGAGCCCCTGTTCCAAGGTCAATTTTTACCTTTCACACTTTCCACCATTGTAATTCATAATTTGACCCATCATACTTAGATGTCCTGTTTGCCGCGCTGAAATACCTGGATGGGATGGTCGAGGGGGAGGAGTGGTTGGGTTGAAAGTAGAGGTAGTTTTCTCTCTTTGAATCCGAGCGTGCCTCGTGTGATGTGATGTACACATGCATATGTCATATAGACCATGCTTGAGACACAACAACCTCTGGTCGAGGCCACATAATTCCAATAACCGCCCTTCTAGAAAATCACATAGCAGTGCAATCACAGTTATCCCTTTCAGTATCATCGCGGCGCCACGAAACCAAATACTTCTGTGACTGATTGACCGGAAAGCACCATGTCGTTTCAGCGTGGTTGTATTGATATTAGTGACCGATCATGGTCGAGCCCGAGTCCGTACATGACTATACAGCCTCTTCATAAACTCCTTCGAAGTTAACTTTACTGCAACGCGGCAAAATCATTAAATATTCCACCCGGCGAATTAAATGCAGAGTAGTAAGGCAACGCAGGCATCGGTTATAACTTGTAGGTGCGGTTTGTTTGGCAAGAGCTTTCGATCCAAACAACCCAAAACCTCAGATAACCACAACTTGATCAGATAACATCGACCGTCACATCAACAATATCGATATCGCTTTCTCATTTTCAACGTTAAAATTCTTTTCTAGTTCGCAACAAAAATAGATAGTCATGAGCGCTCGCCAATCTTTTGTTCCTCGCTCAGCATCTCGTGCTTCTACTCATACAGACACTGAACACCCGCTTAATACACCGCTCCGTAACCAGAATTCCCTAGGCCAACCCCAACGTACCAGTCGTGTCCAGAACGAACTCGACTCAATGCAACCAAAAACAGACTCAGTTAAGAAGGCTCGCTTTGCAGGGATATTGAGCAAGCCCAAACTCGCTGGCAAACCTGACTCTGGCGATCATCAAGCAACCATGGACGCGTCGTTCTCAAGCGTGTCTGCGCGCTTCAGCGGAATCTATCGCCCTGATATGCAATCATTAGCCCCCTCATGCAGGTCTAGCTCTCCATTCCCTGGAAAAGGCTCGCCTTTCGTTCCATCATCTAATCCTGGTATATCCTTCGCTCGACCCACGTCACCTGTCGTCAAATCTGCATCCCACAGAGGAGATTTGACTATTTCCGGTCTCAAAGACGCGCATATATCCACTGCAGGTGTCGTCTCGGGGTTGATCTCTACTTCTCGTGTCATCGCAGCGCCTGTTCCAAGCTATGGGTCTATTCACGATAGCAAGCACGATGACGAACGCACATTCAGCTCCAAAAAATCTTCTTTAGCAAATTCACAGACTGTACAGCTTCTTGAGAGAATTCCCGAAGATGTCGGGCCAGAGACAGCAAATGAGGACGAAGCGCTGCTTGACGCTCGCAGGACAAACCTTGACGCTCGTCCCATGTTGCGCAGGGTGAAACGCACCATCCAAGGTGCTCAGGATGACGAGGCTGATTTTTCACCCCATGATGATGTCGAATATATACGTGAAGTCAAACGGGTTAGGATCGACGAGTTTTCCCGTGAATTGCCAGATAACCGTCCCGACGACTCCGTTGTCGACCATACTCGACTGCAGCCTGATCTTGATGATGGTACGACTCGTCAATCTTCACCTCCAACGAGTCAACCTGGCGCGGGTGCCGCGGAGGAAATATCTCTTGATGGCATGTTCGCAGACATGAATACGTTCCTGAGTGTGGAAACTTTCATGGGCCTCGTTCAGAAGTGGTCTACCTGCTCGAGGGAAGAGTGGCTCCAAGGCTCTGAAGGTGCGCGGTTGCTTCACTGTCCCCTTGCATTGTCTTGCTTCTGCCCCTTTTTTCCCATCAAATTTCCGTCAAAATCTCGTTCACACAACATCTGATTTGTTGTTCAAATTGGTGCTAATGGAAGTTGTATAGAAATTGTTGACCAGTTCAAAGATATCATCGACTCCGTTAAGGAGAACCTCACGTGCGTGTCTTTTCAAATGTATCATGTCCCTGTGTTGCGGTGGAGTCACTGATCATGATCACGCCTCCTGATCATTATACAGAGCCAACGTCACTCTTTACTCCCGCCTGGACGACCAAGTGCGCGATCGCCGTGAGGAGCAGGCTCAGCTCACAGAACATTTAAGGCGAGGATTGGGATCGGCCAGGACAGATCTGATCGCTATTTGCCGGGGGAAGTGAATCGAAGCTGTGTGGTTAATGCTGCGGTGAGATGCTTGTACGACGTGCCTTTTCACCTCCTATACTGAAAAGAGTGGACTTCATATGAGATTATGCATGTGCTTCGTAAAACTCAGCGATTCTAGTTTTCAAATGTCAATTTGCAAAATTGCAATCCTATTTTTTTTCTTTAGATCTCAGGATGAAGTGAACAGTAAAGATGTCGGGGTCTCCCATTATGAGCTCGGCCTGAACAAATGTAAATAATATGAACTCCTAAGTAACATTTATTACTAGTGTAGCAGAGATTTGGGCCCACATCTAAGGATATTTTCGTTTCCTCGGCCCCAACGGAGACGGTTTAAACGCGGCGGACTTTCTGCTCAATCGCATGCTTGATGAGGGGAACACCATACAGGACTCGAGAGCGCCTATAGCAACAAAACTGACGCTCCATGATGTTTTATGTAATGAGCAGTACTCAATTGCAATTGGGAAGATATGGATATGTTGCGTCATACAATGCGCAAAATTAGTACTCTTGCCTCAAGCAAAAACGTCGTCTTTTCCTCATGCCAAGATAGGCCTTACACTACTTTTGCCAAGTGGCAGCTGCCGTGAACGGCAATTGCAGCAATTCCCACACTACTAGTAACAGATAAGGTGCGGCAATTTCTTAAATCCCCACTCTCACAATGTACTTGCGGTAGCCTTGTGTTTATCCAGTAACTTTGTAACGCAAGGCTCAATGCTTTAATGCGCCTTATCTGTCTAGTCACACTGATAGAAGGTCTTCCTTCTTCTACCGACTTCTATCTACCAAAGCAAGGATACCTCGTGCACAAATCACCGTGGCGCGCTATCAGAAGATTTTTTTTCAGCGTATAGAACAGCAGAAGCGTTCGTTGCACGATGAAATCCAGGCGTCCAGTCATTGGTGCAAGTAATCACCGGTCGCCGTGAAGACTGCTAGGTTTAGGTTGCACTACAAGTCATGTACAGGCAATATCATGATGTTACTATGCTCAGTGAGTCAGTGTGTTGTCATACGTGCTCCTCGGTATCGCAATAAATCGCGGCTACATAGTACTCACGACTCTATCTTAGCGAAGAGGGAACATTTACGCGATGAGAGAATCCATTGGTCCTGGCCGTATAAAAACGTTGTGGCCTAATCAACTCATCACTACATGATTGAAAGGTTTACACTTCGAAGGGACCAGACTTATCTGGGTAAAATGAAATTGGCTACCTCTGATTGCGATTTCATAAATCAAATTCGTACTAATGAGGAGAGCTCCTGGTTGCTGACCAGAAGGATAACGTGAGTGCCACAACCATATCTCTCTCCGGTGGTGTCGGATTCTATCTTGAGGTACGAGCGCCTCGCTCTGCATATATTACAAAAGACTGAAGTCTTTGACCAAGATCTCGGACTAGGAAATTTCTCGGGTGATAAAGCGGAGTGCTGATTGATCGTTTTCTACAACGCCACTCCTGAGTTCTTATCATATAGCATCATGCTCTGCTGTCGGCCGTATTGTCCCTGAAGTTACTTCACAGTTAATTTTTGCAAGAAGTACTAACGGCATACCTCATGGCATCTGCCAGTTGTGGATCCAATGGCCAGAACTTGGGAAGATAGCTTCCGTTGTCCTTTGAAAACATTAACACCACTGCCTCACACTTGGCTGTGTTATCTGGCCCCTTACAGCAGTTGGTCCTTCCGCGGTGCTGCATTTGGTTGTCGACCTTCGGGGAAACGTTACTTTCCCGACGTAACGGACATCCGCTGTGGGATTACTTTCTCATTGCGGCCTCTTAATCGACCTCATGGCTGCATGAAGTCTATTCCCGTATTCCATTTCAGGATATGCGGACCTTAAAGGTATCTATGTTATAAAGACTACGTACTCCAACTTAAATTCATCCTTCTTCGACGAGAGACTCATCAATCCAAAGATTCCTCCGGATTCATTATGCCTCCTGGTACCTTTAAAAAACCATAGATCACATTTTCCTACTCACTGTCGCGCAACAGATCCTGAGCTTACCTTGGACTCGAAGCGCAAAGAAACGCTACATGAATTTCTCGGAGTGCTAAGGGAGATGGTCGCTCGCGACTCTGCAACAGTCGAGGGAAGACCGCAGCAGAGTACAGACAAGGGGAAACAATGTGAGTATATCTATTTTGAGGGCTTTTTCAATTGACCATTTTTAAGATCCAATTAGCTCGGAAGAAAGGCGAGTTTTAGAAGGTATAGAGATGTTCAAGAATTTTGAGCAGTAAGTAGTCCATTCGACCACTCGCTTTTTTGACTGATTGTGGTTGACCCTTTCACGCTTCGAAAGGCGCATTGAAAGATTGGACAAAGAGGTTAGTGGTTTTCTGCGAAATATTGTTATATTTACACTTCCTTGCAGCTCCGTAATTTTGATAACGGCGCCCGTCAATTGGGCAGCTCGGCTGCATTATTACTGGCTGCATCAAGACTTCGTGAACGACTCGTTCGACTCTTATTCATCTTCCGGGACAACACAGCCAATCTATTTCCTGGGAAGATCGCACGCCAGTCCAGAGAAACCCTCGTCAATCCAAACTTCATGGATCGACGCGGCAAGGCTCACCACGAAGCTCTCGAATTTCAAGCGTTCATAGCAGAAGATGGACTCGCGACTGAAGCCATCCCCCAGGAATTTGAGGGGTTTGCACGAGATCTCCGCATGCTATTGCATAGTTTGAACGATTTCCCTGAGTTCAGGGATGATGCGGTGAATAGTTCAATTCACGCATTTGCGGCAGAACTCGAAGTAAGAGCTCTTTTTGGCTGTGACGCTGGGTTAACAAAAATTCAGTATCGGGCTTCCTGTTTAACGGAGTATAAAGGTACGATAAAATACGCAATGTTCGTTCAAGTTTGAGTTTGTCGGGCTGAATCTTTCACATAGGCCATTTTCGGCTTGCTTCTGTGCAGCAATACGTCCACGGACTTACAGCGGAAATCGGAAGTCATATCGATGTTGTAGCATCGAATTTATCGATGTTCATAGATATCGGTAATTACATTGTTAAAACAGGCGCCTACTGGTAACTGAAATGGCAGAGGCAGGTGTCCCAACCATTCAGCTTTCACAACAGTATGCGGCTTCTAATCTTTCTAACCTGGCAACATTTGGTACCATATTTTCGATTGTCACCGCAACACTTTTACAACTATCATATTCTAACGCCAGCACCGGGCTGGAAATATCTGTAAATGCATCTTGGTTTTCGTCGCTAGTTTTCAGCGTTACAGCAATAGCGACCAGTCTACTTGGTTTGGCGTGGACGCAGGCTATACAGTGAGTGCCTTATTATTTTTGCCTGTTTGAGTTATAATAACTTGGAAAAATTAAGCCGCTCGCCAAATCACAGAGTACCCTGGTGGCTGTTGACATGGATCAGGCGATCCCCTCTCGTGTTACTCGTTAATGCAGTTATGTGCTTTTTTGTGGGACTCATATTGGTCACATACACGATAAGTGATGTCCGTAAGAATCCTCACTTTTTACGACAAAGTCGCTTACTATTTATTGGCCCGTAGAATATGGTCACGCCCATTCTGATCACTATATTCGCAGTACGTTTATTGCTTATCCTGCCGTACGACAAGCTCTTATCTAATCGTGGCAGACAATTACGTCCATCGGACTGGCTTCCTCCTTGTGCTGGATGGTGTCAGAACGATTTGTAGCCATACACCATCACGGTCACATATGGCTAGAAGACCTCATGTTGGAAACAATCAAACATATCACTGCACCCATACGGGCGATCGCCTACCGTCTATACTCAAATTTCCGTGGACTTCCTTTGTACATTCGGCGACCCCCTCATGCCAAACCATTTGAGAGAACAACAGATGATGACAATATTCAGTACGCAGTCCCAACTTCATGCGGCGTCTCTATAGTATCTCCCTCGAGTCAGGAGGATGTAGTATCAATTGTCTCGGAGACAACGCCAGATGAACAAGATGAGGCTAGACGATCTCGTGCTCGAGAACGCTTCAAGAAGGCTGTTCGGACCGTTATATCAATGCAGTCATACCCGAGAACTTATGGCTCGCAATCTCTTGATTGGATGCTGCATTCAAACCCTGCTTCCCGCACCCCTTCGATAGGAGGAAACGTAGTTCGACGTTATAATCTTTCTGCTCTCTCCCAAAAGTTGCGGAATTTGGAATGCACAGAAGATATCTCGCCTCATCAAGCACTCGTGAGAGACTTGCAATTCTCCCCTGATGGAAAGTACCTCGCGACGGCAAGGTAATTCCAGAAATCTTCTTATCATTGTTATGTACCCTTGTTAACATTGCGCGTTGATAATAATAGCTGGGATTCAACAGCATGTATCTTCAAGGTCGCCGTGAGTGCTGTTTTACATACTAGTCTCACAAAATTGGAAGGACCTGACCGTTATGTGCTTCAGGAACCGTCCACTGATAACCATGTTCTTTACCATGAGAGAGGCTTTACGGAGCAAATACTCTGGTCCGTGAATTTTCGTGATGTTGCTATTGTCACCACGACGATCAAGTATCTGAACAGGTCCGCAAGTGGTAGCCACTTGTTAACCAGGTCTCCCCGTGGCATCAAGATCTGGGCAAAGGTAAGTTGTGGTTTGAAATTTCTGGTCCGTTCTCAAGCAGTGTCTCAGGATGGCATTTGTTTGAAAACAATCCGTCGGCCACATATCGTCAAGTTCTTGCAGTGGGTGCCTCTTGGAGATAGTAAGTGATACTAAACTGTGTACGTCACTTCAAAATCCTAATAATCGACAAGTGTCTATCCTGTCTGTCGAGGGGAGTGAAATTGTGAAACTAGTACGTCTTGTCCACATTATACAAGATCGGGAAACGTGACATTCCTTAGGACAAGGATGGAGAGGTAAATACTACATTTTCGAAGCCAAACTTAATCCAAAGCATCCGAGAAGGTCCTTGAAACCTACAGCTTCGGACGTGTCCAACTTCGACGGATCGTTGTTACATCGGATGGCCATCGTATAATAGGCATTGGTCCTATAGGGGAAGCGCCTAATGGACTCCATCCTAGTCGCCCTGCAAGAGTAGAAAAGCGCATTATAGGCAGGTGACCCACCCATGTGAAGATCGATGACGGCTCACGAAAACATTTCAGTGTATAATATGCGTACAGGTCTTTGTGAAAGGTGGGCTACTGCTTGCTAACATCCTAATAACAACACCCCTGACATACGACCCGTAAAGTCAAATACCACTTTTTCAGGATGTAAATGACGTTAAACTGGCAAGAAACAACACCCACATCCTCTTTTCGTTCGAGGATCAGGTTCGTAGTTCGCGATGCAAAATAACATGGTTTCCGCTTATGCTCTGAACTACAGTCCCCCCCTCAGCTCTGGAAGATGGATTTGGTCGGGGGCCGGGGTCGGGCCGCCCGTAATTGTGCGAGACTCACCTTTCGTCATGCATTTTCATCTCCAGTCTCCGTTGAATACGTTGGATTAACGTTTGGCGGCAAGAACGATCAGTTCATACTCGGCGCTGGAAAAGGTACGTTTTGTGCTGATTTTTTATTCTAATCTCTGCTGATGATGTTATATAGCCGGAGATATCCTCATTTGGGATCGAGAATCAGCTAATCTTCTTCACCACATCTACCCTAAGAACCCTGACCAGGATTTGACTTGTATATCATGCAATAGCCTCGCAGGTGACCCTTTTGCGTTTGCTGTAGGCGGGCATGATGGCAGCATTCGTATATGGTCAACATTCTTATCTCTCACCCCTATGACTCCATCCCACGATCCACAAGATACGACACCCCCCGAATCGCAATCCAACTATTCTCCTAGAGGATGGCCTAAAGACAGGATCCCATCGGATAATTTTCTGAAGGTCGTTACGCCGACTCGGCGGTTGCGATCTCCGAGTATGACGTCAACGGCTTTCCTATCAAGGTCGAGTTCGGGATCTGCTTATGGGACACAAAGTATAAGTCAGAAATCGGATACTTCATTATAATTTTGGTGCTTGTATTTACTAGACGACAAGATTGTAATGCCTACAATATCATATGATAAATTTAACTTTATTTCGCAATTGATAGACCCTTCAGTTCTGATTAGCAGAAAGACCCCGTCAGATATGATCCAGTGCATTAGGCAGGATGCCATTGTCAGATACTGCATGCATAGCATTCTTATGAGCTGTGCACACAAGCGGCTGAGTGGTTAAAGAGAACTGTCGTGTTACACGCGCAGTCTACACATGAAGTCCACGAGCTCATTGCTTTAAATCGATGCAAATAGAGCTCAGGCCGTAACAAAACCTAAGCAGTGTTGGTGATGACCGAGCCTCAAATAAGGGGGGACTAATGGAGGCATCAGAAGCAAAGATGGGTATGGGTGCATGCGGCCCGAAGACAGCGGCAGAAGAAATCACAGCTTGGAAAGTAGGGGCGTTGCGTCCCCTATAATCAGAATTGTCAAGGATAGACATAATACGAAGTGAAAGGGGGGAATGATCCATCCTGCATTGCCAAACCGAAGATATAGAATGCAGGATGCAGCGGGTGTGGCGATAAGGCACAAAGTAAAGCGAAGATGGACATTGGGCACTGCTATCGAAGTGCGAAAGTGATGGAGAAAAGAATAACCTCTGCGACATAATTCAATTACCGATGAAAAATAGAATTTGTTCGCCAGAGAAAGGTAATCTCAGGGTGTGGCTGAAGATGACAGTACATCGAGAGGGGACAACAAACGGACCTTCCCAAGGCTGGGAGGGGACGACAAATGAATCTAGGATCGACAGACCTGGTCGGTGACAGGGTGTACCGAGGGAAGAGGACTCCAGTTCAGAAGCCAGAGGCAAGGTGAAGCCACGGTGACTGGGGCACGAGGCATAACCAAACGAATGAAGGCGCAGCCAGAAATCAAGATGAAATACAATGGGAGAGACTGCAATCACCACGCTAATGATGCCAAAATAAGATTTCGAAATGGAAGGGATCGTGAAGTTGTGATGCTCAAAGCTAGAAACGTAAATGACCAGAAAAGCGGAGCGATCGCGACCCACCCAAGTAGATATTACAGTGAGCAAGGTGACGGCGAAACAGGCTAAACAAACAAGAAGCGCACGAAGCGACATGAAACAAATCACACATTGAACAGAATATGAATTGTGATGTTGGTTATTGGGATAACCTGACTAGGAGAATGCTTATGGACTGGATAGAGAGTCCAGACGAAAAGCTGAGACACACGAGAAATTTGAGTTTTTGAGAGATGGCGATATGGAGGAAATGACAAGAGGCCACGAAGGGCGTCCACTGATACGAGAAGCTTAACTGCGACAAGAAAATATTACCTGAGGTGTTGTGCCGCATCACTTTTCTGATCTACACTACTTCGTCATGTATGCTCTCCTGTTCTATCTTGCAGATTGATGCTGTTCATACATACTACAGACATATGTTACCGGAAGTTATGCAATATATCTGGTGCGGGCGCACCATTCTGCTGGGTATCATACTCCTTGTGCTAAGTTCATTGCGCGTGGGCGCTTGTTAGCCTGAGATTCAAGAACCCCACTCAACCGGCAGCTCGTTCAACACAGCAGAGAGCGGCACATCATCCTAGATTGTATGCTCCAGGCAGGGACTATCTGAACTCAGCCAGGGGGTCCCCATGACCTATGAAGTATGAGGCTGGAAGCCGTCTGGGATTATGAGACGATAAGGCGGGGAGCGGACGCGCTAGATAACAGGTAACTAAAACGCTCGTTAGCCAGGGCAAAAACGGCGACTGGAGACTAGGTACTTACATCTCAGTCTCTTGAAAAGAACTGAGATGTTTTTGCGCTTGAGCGCCTACTATAAGGTGAGTGGAATAGCAACGATAATAAAACTAATCAAACGGCATATTTCGTAGCGGGACGAAATCAAACGGCATATTGCACAGCGTAACGACGTCGTCACGCTGGCACACGCTATTGGCCATTCTGGCCTTGCGCTCGGACCACTCTTCTTATCTCTTCTCACTCGTACCTATCTCCTCGGATCCTTCGGATTCCAACAAGCCAATGTCATTTAAGATCATATATGCGTTTGGGATCTATGTAAGATGGGCATTGAGGTTCGGACACTGGAGCGCTATCACAATAGTTTCGCACATACCGGCAAAAATCCACATGAAAGGGAAATTAGTTATCATAAAAACAAGTCATTTTACAAGTCGTTTACGTCATGGGTAGTTTGAGGATCTGGGTGGTCAAATGACCGACTAGTGTAAACTTTTCAATAGGGAGCGACAAGGGAAGGTCTGTGAATCATGAGCCATTTGTAGAACGGCGACACGTACCTTATCCTCGTCACCTTTTCCAATATCCACAAAGTAAACTGTACCGCACAAATCATTCTTCAAGTTATCGACGACGCGCGAGCGACCATTTCTCTCGGTCAGCCCGCTCCTAACTTCGTCAGTAGGGGTTGAATACGACGAGGTTGACAGGATATTGCAAGGAAATAGGTAATCCCCCCTGCGGGTACCTGTTGTAGCAACGGATATATATCGAAAAAGCGCGAAGGTAACGACAAAGGAAGTATACATGCGCCAGGGACATGAAATGAGCGCACCCATCGCAAGTTCCAGTCATATTGAAACTTCGGAAGAGAAAATGGATGTACACGAAATCCGAATTCGCTGTCATGGTCGATTAGACTGCAGTGTGTACGTGTCAACCAATGAATTTGTACTTGTCGTGTGAGGATGAGTTTATGCTACGGGACTGATACCTCAGCCCTTGTGTTTCGAATACTGACTCATTTTCTGCTTCGGCGTGGTTAGGCCTCTGCCAGAGACAAGGTTACAGCATGTCTACGGTCCACCCAGCAATGGAACATGATGCGAGGAACTGCGGCTGCCACATTAACGGTGCCGGCAGGAAGATCTAGAACAGTTGATCTGGCCACATGGAATCATGTTGGCCTTGGATCAGCAGCGCCCAGCAATCACGACACAACCCAGAAAATGCGATACGTAATGAGTCAGTGAAGTCACAAGAAGCAAACTACAAGTGCACGAAAAAAGTGAACGATCCGAACAACAGCATATCGCATGAAGACGATGTATTGGATTGCAACAATAATACTGGGAAATATGGGGAGTATCTTATAGGTTTGATGAGGAGAGAAAAATTAGTTAGCAAAGAGAATAGTTGATTGAGTGATACTCAAGGTGCGGGATTGAAAAAGATGGCTGCAGAAGGGACTGTTGATGGTAAGGAGTAGAAACCAATGGAAGATAGGTCACGAACCTTTCGTGGTGTGTAGGGAATGTATGGAATCGCCCGGCCACGGCTACAAACGCAGTATGAAGTGAATTCATTACGACCCCTGCGCGTCGGAACAGGGAAACGGGGCGCAGCGTGGACAGATCCATAGTATACTGTCGTCAAGTGGCCATGCATATCCTTACGGATAACCAGTTTACTACAAACCTGCATTTGAAAACTGAGTACGATAGAGGACGAGAAGTGTTTTCAAGGGCAATATCATTAAGCTGAAGCAATCAGTGAGCGCCTAGAAATACTGGCGAAAAAGGCTCGTAAGGAAGAACATACGACAGCATGTTGTACTCCAGAAAAAAGTTCCATCGTCAGGGCATGAGCAAAGGATTGCGGAGTAGAAATCACAACCTGTTACAACTGCCCAGAGGAATACGAGACCCAAACGCATCGAGTTGGTTTCTCAGGAGTCCTCGTTAGATGAATTGACATGTTATCAGGAGAGGACGTTACCTTCGCCTGTTGCTGTATCAAACAATTGTTATGTGAATTAAAATCACGAGTCGTCTTCACTGCTATGTCACGTTCAAGACAACAAGGAAATGATACAAGTTAGGCTTACCTGGACTGTTCTACCGGGCTTCACCAGAGATCTTCCACCAAGTACATTGACGAAATCTGGTAACATCTTCAGGAATGATGGAGGCGTACTTGATCATCACTTCGAACAGTGGGAGGGATACCCTTGAGCATCACGCTGGAGCTAAACAATAAGACAATTTGAATGATAACGCGTATTGGCGTGAACACCTGCACTTCTCTAGCAACCAACTGCATTTTTCTCAGGTGGGGGTTATAAAAAAGGTGCAGTAGGTGACTTGGAGTTGGGAGCACATCAGCTATCCTTCACGTATCATATTTGATGGCTAGTTTAGTAACGGGACGGCTGAGGAAGCAACATAAGAGGACGACTCGGAGGTGTGACTGCATGTGATGCGCACAGTATTTGGTGGCCAGATAATTTGTGGGCACACGCATGAGTCGAGAGGGTTTAATGTAATACTTTGGTCGCTTGTCAGATTAGTGGACCTGGGCGGACGCGGAGTGGGTCCATATAGATAATCTACTAATCACGTGAATATAAGCTCAACGCACGTGACGATAATGAACCGCGACTTGGTTTTTGTTAGTAGACCACACGTTTTCCTTGCGTTTTCCACCAGTGTTCACTAGGTTCACTCTTTCTACCTGCGTTATCTCACGACTTCATTATAAAGATAATTCTTGCAATTTATCTAAACTTTTTGTAAGCACTTTTGTGACCTATCCTGTGTTACACGTTTGTGATTTAAAAGCAGGGTGCAAAGTCACTTTCATTAACTCTTATTACGACTACTTCTCCGCAACGAGGGTTCGATACACTTGTACAGCTCATGGCTACCACTCAACAGTTACCGTCATGGATGACACTGTCAACTACCGTATACACAAATGCCGCAGGGCAAACTGTAACGAGCGAGACCACTCTTCAGCTCCCACTCACTTACTATGGTCCAAGTGTGAGCACCTTTCTTACTTGTTTGCACATTCGTTTCTATGGCCGAAGAAATGCGCTTCAAGATAACTATATGTTGCGTACCATACTGATGCCCTTACCTCCCAGATTCCCTTAGGCAGTGACGGCGCTTGGACTTACGGTGGTCTCACCTCGCCAGCAGCTTCCACTTCCTCTCTAACGTCTTTACCTACTGCAACATCCTCCACCTTCACCCCAACATCATCCTCTGCGACACCTACATCCTCTGCGACACCTACATCCTCTGTGACACCTACATCCTTTGCGACACCTACATCTTTTTCTTCATCCTATCAGTCTACATCTACATCTCCCTCATCTACATCTCATCCCCTTCCACCTCTACGATATCAAATCATTCTTCGAACGCAACTGCCTTATCTAAAGGAGCCCTCATTGGCATCATCATTGGTGCCATCATCTTGTTCATCATTTTGCTTCTGCTTTTTATCTGGTTCGTTCGTTGGAACTCTCGTCGACGAGACTCCAGAGCTATCACACCTATATGGACAGGGTGGAATGTTCTTACACCTGATCCAACCGGCGACGAGGAGAACCGTCCAGCTGGTTTGGGTTCTCCTCGCGACAGCGGTGATGATGAAGCAGATTCTTTCCTCCGTCGTAGCACCGCTACTGATCCTGAACGCCGTCCACGGCCAGTATCTTCTCTTCCGCCCGGTGCCGCCCCACCCCACATTGTAGGAAGCACTGGTTCTGACAGAACAAGGTCCTCCCAGGCTTCGACAGACTATGGCGTCGTCCTGCCTGGCTCAGGACACTTTGGACAGGCATACAGTGGTAACGGTGGCCCAGCCCACGCCAGCAGTGAAATGCTAGGCCACATCATGCCTCCTGGAGAGCTCCTTCGCATCGAAGATGAGGAAGAGCTGGACGACATATCCCCACCACGCATGTACAGCTCAAGTCATCCCTCTCTGCCCGAGCACATCGCCCCCCTACTTCCACCTCCACCTTTTGAGGGCACTGCTACGCGCAAACCTTCAGACCGCTCACTACTTAACGAAAAGGAAAAGTCCGTCCGCAGTGCCTCTTATCCAACAAGTGACCTGGAGGACTCAAAAGTCTTCACTGCTCGCCGCGTACGCGTCCAGGAGCTCGGTTCCCGCAGCCCGCAAGATGACGATTCCACGAATACCCAGCCTGTCGCAGGACCTGGCAGCTGGCGCAACTCCTTCTCTCGTCTGCGAAAAAGCTGGTTTGGATCCTCGTCATCTCGCAGCGGATCAAACTCGCGTAAGGGATCGGATAAAGACGCAGAGGCAGCCCAATCCTTACTCGGCCGCAGGCTTGTAGGTTACACCCCTGCAGGAGAACGTCCGATGTCGAGCGTGAGTGCTAAGAGCGCAATATCTGGGAACACGGTGTACCATGATGCAATCTCTCGTATGGGCACGCCAGTTTCCCTTCCTTCCAGAGCCATCACACCTGCGAGTCAGAGGGGAAGTGCAGTGCCTGCAACGGACTTTGGACCTCCTATGCGGAGTGGGGCACCCCCAGCATATGACGATCCATATGATTTGCCGAGTAGTAGGAATCCCAGCCCGTTGTCCCCTACAGGCATCGATGTTTTGGATATACCAGCACCAGCACCTTTCTCGTCCGCTTCGACGAACGGGAGACCTTTGCCGCCAGGTCTTGTCCCGTTGTCTAGTCGCCATGCATGGAGAGACTCGTTGTCCGTGATCACTGGCTCGTCAAATGGCGCCGGTATCACAATCGATGTTCTCGATGCTGAGCCGCCACGAGCAGGTGATGGTTGGAGAAACTTAGCCGGTGGCTTCCTCGGTGCCAGTGCAGGACCAGACCCAAGTGAACAGAGAACCCCATTTGGAACTGTGAGTTTGGATATCATTGCTGAGAATCTTGAACTAACGATATTCGTTGATACAGCCCCAAGTCATTCATCAAGGAAATCCCTTAGTCTCTGAGCGAGGGTCTTTGCACTCTATGCGTTCGCACCTAAGCCCCTACTCTGCACGTTCATCTTCAGGCTCAGCACCTACATCCTTCGCACGCGTTTTCAATCTCTCGGGGTCCAATTCCTCTCGTCCTTCTGCAAATTCCGCCCAATCACGCGTAGCAACCTCTTCTGCATCGCTAAACTCTAATCGACCGTTTGGTCCTATTTCGCCATCGGTGAGCGCGCTTGGACACGCAGATCCCTCCCAGTATATGATCCACACTACTGAGGAATTCGAGGACCAGTTTGTGGAGCCAGGCAGCCGCACGTCGATCCTTGGCCCAATGCCCTCGTTTTCCACTCATTCGGCACTCTCCCAACCAACGATCCGTAGTGTGGGTGGCACAACAGTGACGAGTGATGATACGGAAGTGACGAGAACGACTGTCACTTCAGGCTCTGAGGACCTGATGAGCACGCCTACAGCGTGGTTTCAAGAACGGATGAGGGCCGAGATTTGAGATGACTCGGCGCTGTAGGATGTGTTCTGTTCCAAGCGCTGGGGTAGAACTATTCTATTGATGCAAAATTTCCTTACTTATTCATCTTCATGAACTATATATCTTGTTGCTTCATTATACATTCTGCGCTACCTCCTGACTTTTGCGATACCTATCATACTTGATCTTCTCTGTTCGTTATGAAGATTACGATTACCTTACTTACGACTGATGATGCGATATCTTGAATCGATTCCTGTTCCGGGTTACATAATTATTTGATTTTTCGGCGTGCTACCAGTCATGCATGCAGGTAATTCTTGCTCAAGCGGATCACGATACAGCGGCGATACTCGGCCTTCTCTCGAAGTTGGGTGACATCTACAGACATGAGGCCTCACCAGATTTTGAGCAGACCCGTGAATACGCCTATATTATCCGGAGACCGAGAGCTTTTGCAAATCACTGCACTTTTCAGTCTCAATGTTTTACTATTGTCGTAGGGAGTTGAGCCGGAAAGAGCATAGGCCGGGAAACAGATGATGCAATTCGAGGCACTGCAGCAGGGTATTGGATAAGCTTATGGACAACTTCCCGTACCGTACCATCGTGACTGCCCGTGGCGAACATGAAAGGTTCGTCAGTGGAATGATTCCATCATCACTGAAACCCAAGATTCCCTATCAGCCCTTATATACACATTATCATGTAGATAATGTCCACATTTGGCTAAAATGTGGCAGCACAGACTATCTAGTCATTTATACCTTTAGAACGCCATCCTCTATTACTCATGACCGTCAGAAGATCTTCCTCCAGTATTATACGAACCCGTGACGTGTAAACCCCCTTGTCGTGCTATTCTCAATCCGTATTGGTATGTCTCTTCTCTTCTTTCCTTAAATTCTACTAATGATGTGCCATACAGCCAAATCGATATCAGAGGAAAACTATGGATTTGTCCGTTTTGCTTGACCCGCAATGCTTTCCCGCCACATTATAAAGATATCTCTAACACCAATCTACCCGCCGAACTACTTCCAAAGTATACGACCATCGAGTACACGCTATCTCGTCCCGCTCAGGCTCCACCTGTCTTCCTCTTTGTCGTCGATACCTGTCTGGATACTGAAGACCTCAAAGCACTCCGTGATGCCCTTGTCGTCAGCCTCAGCTTAATCCCACCATATGCATTAGTTGGTCTCATTACATTCGGCACAATGGTACGTGCACATATTTGTTATTTCATTGTTTAAGCTCACTGCCTTCACTAATAGACACAAGTTCACGAACTGGGCTATGCAGAGTGCAGTAAATCATACGTCTTCCGTGGCGGCAAGGAATACACGCAGAAACAAATTCAGGACATGCTTGGACTCAGTACAACAACTCGTGCTGCACCCCGTGCTGGCCAACCCATGCCACAACAAGCTTTTGGAGCCGCCCGCTTCTTGCTTCCTGTCCAGCAATGCGAATTTCAACTCACTGGTATTTTGGAGGCACTCGCTCGTGACCCTTGGCCCGTTGCCAATGATAAGCGCGCTTTACGTTGCACTGGTGTGGCCGTCAGTGTAGCCATTGGACTCTTAGAGGTGTGTCAATTGTGGTGAGAAGAGTTACGCGTGACAACAGATCTCTCAGACGACTTTCCCTAACACGGGCGCACGTATCATGGTTCTCGCGGGTGGACCTGCAACGGAGGGTCCAGGCATGGTTGTCAGTAACGAACTCAAGGAACCTATCCGCTCTCATCACGACATCGAACGAGACAGCGTCAAGCACTACAAACGTGCATTAAAGGTTTGTCCTAGATTAGTGAAACAATGTTCGATGGCATCATAGCTCTCTCTGTTTTAGTTCTATGAAGGTCTGGCGAAGAGAGCGTCCAATAATGGCCACGCTGCCGATCTATTTGCTGGCTGCTTGGATCAAGTGGGCTTGCTGGAGATGAAGTCGTTACCCAACTCGACGAACGGTGTCATCGTCCTATCTGATTCGTTTGCCACGTCGATTTTCAAGCAAAGCTTCCTGCGCATGTTCAATAAGGACGACCAGGACTTCTTGCAGATGGGTTTTAATGCGACGTTCGACGTACAGGCAAGTCGCCTCGCATACTCTACATAACTTTTTGACTTGAATTTATTTAGACAACTAAAGAACTTAAGGTTTCTGGCCTTATCGGACATGCAATTTCCGCTGGGAAGAAATCTGCCTGCGTTGGCGAGACGGAAATCGGTATTGGTCAAACATCAGCCTGGCGAATCAACTCCATCACGCCTAGGACATCTGCTGCCATTTACTTCGAGGTCGTTACTCCTGCGGGCCAGGCATTGTCCCCCGGATCAAGGGGTCTTATTCAGTTCGTTACCCATTATCAGCACTCGTCTGGGCAAATGCGTTTGCGTGTCACCACAATCGCTCGGAATTTTGCAGAAGCGAACTCTCCTAGCATTGCTTCGTCCTTCGGCCAAGAAGCCGCTGCCGTACTTATGGCAAGGATAGCTGTCTTTAAGGCTGAAATAGACGACTCGCCAGATGTTTTACGCTGGCTCGACCGCATGCTCATCCGTCTCTGCCAGAAGTTTGCAGATTACAGAAAAGAGGATTCTGTCAGCCTTAGACTAACGGATAATTTCAGCATCTATCCACAGTTCATGTTCCATCTCCGGAGAAGTCAGTTCTTCCAGGTGTTCAACAACAGTCCTGATGAGACTGCATTCTACAGGTCTGTACCTCTGCTGTGTATTTTATTTGGATGCTTAAAGGTCATCTGACAGACATATTCTCAACGAAGAAGATGTCAACAATTCGTTGATCATGATTCAACCCACTCTGATGTCGTACACATTCGGTGTCGAGCCCCAGCCTGTCTTGCTCGACAGCGTTTCTATTAAACACGATGCCATTCTCCTCCTCGACACCTTCTTCCATATTCTTATTTTCCACGGTGAAACGGTGGCCCAATGGAGGAAGGCAGGTTACCAAGATCAGGATGGGTATGAGAACTTCAAAGAGCTGTTGGAAAACCCTGTTACAGATGCTCAGGTGCGACAATTCAGCTTTGCGCTTCTGACTCACCTTGACGGCTGTACACACAGGATTTACTGGTCGACCGTTTCCCAATACCACGTTATATCGTCTGCGACCAGGGTGGCAGTCAAGCTCGGTTCCTGTTATCGAAGCTCAATCCGTCAACGACGCACATGTCGACATCGATGTATGGCACTGCACAAGCCGCGGGTGCTGGGCAGGCGATCTTCACAGACGACGTCAGCTTGCAGGTCTTCATGGAACACCTGAAACGCCTGGTAAGGGTTTCTCTCTTACTGGTATCCCTATGTATGCTTATGACTGCTAGGCTGTGGGCGCACAAACGAACTAGAATACTGGTTAGATGTCGTTTTGTGCACTGGACGGACGCTGTTTATCGTTTCGCATTTTATAGTAATGTCGGTAGTTTATCGTAAAATGACCATTTTTCTGATTTTCGATAATGCGGATGCATGCTATTTGAGGTGCGCAATCTTGGGGATCAGATCGATCAAACTCGATTTCATATCCAATGATTTGTATCTACATACTCATACTTTCAGTTGTATAACCCTTCCTTCGCCTGTTCAGCACCTTGCTGTGGTTCGTATAAAAAATGGCGTGATCAACGGAGACGCGTCAAGCACGTGCCACACTGCGCTAGTCTTGAATCTTCTGCAATGCTCGGACATACGCCACATAGAACACCTCTTAAACGTGTCTCCCAAGGGTCTCTCTTTGCTCTCTCGCGATCAGGTAACAACCCTGATGCGCCTCATGGTCTTGGCTTCATCGAGCCTGTAATGGCAGAGCTCATCGACGAAGTTGAGACGCTGCAGGCCAATGTAGAGGGCCTGAGGAACCTTAGCAACTCTCTGAAGACATTCAATGAGAGCTTCGCAAGCTGGCTATATGTCATGGACATGAACGCACTGACAGTGGACTGGCCACAGGTGAGCCCTGGCACTCACGATGATCGAGTGTGTTGATCGATCTCTTGTTGATGATCTGCAAGGCTCCAACGGACGCGTCGTTCCGGCTGGCTAAGCGACGAAGAGGTGTGTCGTGTAATAAATTTATTATGCGCTCGAAATGATGCGACATATCTATAGAGGAAATTGCCCGTTTGGCTGAAGAAGCTGTCCTGAAAGCAGCATCAGCCGCCCCACCGCCGCCAGACTCAGAGGCAGACAAGACGACGTTCACCGAAAACCAAGAGTCGGAAACGACGTACACAACAAATGCTACGACAAGGAATGCTTCCACTAGCATCGCGAAGAGCGCATCGACTGGTATTCCCAAGAAGAAGGCTAAACCAAAGCTCACTGCGAAGGAGAAAAAGGAACGATTGGTGAGTACTGATGCATAGGAAATTCATTCTTGAATTTTGATCGTCCTTGCAGCTTTCACTTGAGAAGATAGTAATGTCTCTTCCTCTCGAGTTTCGGGGCAGTGATCCGGCACGTGTATTTAATGCCAATGATGCGCGACTGTCTGTTGAAGGATAGATATGATATTCCAGGGTCTTCGACGTAACATGGAATCTGTAATAGAATTCATGATGGACAACGATGGACGAGGTATCAAACGTGGGTGGTCCTACTTCGTTGCATTATACATTAGCTCACAAGTCTTTGCACGCAGTTATCGAGATCATCAGACCTCCCGATCTCAATCAGGCACGTGTCAACAAATGTTTGATTGCTTTAGTGAACCGGAAGATTGTCCAAAAGGAAAACAGCACTGTATGGCACAACCACTCGAGTAACAATGCATTCTTCTAATCCTTGAACAGGGCACAGTGCTTTACCATTGGACCGGATTATCGTGAGATCCGATGTAGTGATGTGTGGATGCTCTCTGTTGAACAACCCTGGTTCTCGCGCCTTTCGGATTTCTGTCATCTTTTTCTTTTTTGCAGTGACTGTGCACGATTTATTTGATTCCATCAATGCGGGGCGATGCAAAGGCTCGGACGGTGCCACTAAGAGATTCACACTCCTTATTGCGACTGGGATAGTGCACCTACATCCAAGGAAGTTTAAACCGTACCGTAAAAACCTTGATTAGATTGGGTCTTCAGGTACCTATGTTAATGTACCGGGCGGTGCAGCCCTATACGGCCTGCGCCTGCGCAGTCGCATCGATGCGCCAGCCAATCAGAGAGGTCGCATCGATGCGCACCGATGCGCACAGTCAACCAGAGTGTGCGCACAGGCAATCAGAGCCTGCCAACGACCAACTAGACTGTATCAGAGACAACAAGCCACCCTTGGAAAGAGTATTCATCGACACGATCCCAGGGACTGATGAATAGGGGCGACTTTAGCATACGTGTATGCTAAGATGATTTTTTGTCTAAGTAGATAAAAAATGGCATTAAAAATAGCAAAAATCAAGCAAAATCAAGGAAAGACGTGACATGCCAGATGCAAGAAGCCACCCAGTCCACCAGCGCTAGACAGAGCATCATCTACAGTCACGAGTAGCATACGCGTACGCTAAAATGATTTTTAGTCTAAGAAGATAAAAAATAGCACAAAAAATAGCAAAAATCGAGCAAAATCAAGGAAAGACGTGACATGCCAGACGCAACTGGACACCCAGTCCAGACGGAGCATCATCTACAGTCACGAGTAGCATACGCGTACGCTAAAATGATTTTTCAATAAAACAGCAAAAATCAAGCAATCAGCCTCGACCACCACAGTTAGAGCTAGGGTTCAATACCACCCCCACCAGCTAGAGCTAGAGCTTAGTTAGCTGACTCGCTGCTTAGGCTGAAAACGTATTGTCTTGGTGTCTCGTTGTCTCGGCATAGAGACAAGCTAAGAACAAGGGAGATGATGAAGGAAAGTAGAAGCGATAAAATCAGCAAAATGAAGTCGAGTCAAAGCTAGATCCTGTCCTCGGCCCACGCATCGCCCCCCAGACTAGTGCTACGATTAGGAAGACAATCAAGAAAAGCAGAAGCGATACGTCACCACAGCAAGTCAAGCAATACCATGACAAGAGACTACGATAGCGAGACAAGCAATACAACAGCGATAAATCAAGGAAAATCATGCAAAATGAACCCAAGTCTGAACGAGGTTTTCGCCTAAAGCTACGCCTCACATCAGCCATTCGATAGCAAAAATCACGCTGAATCAAGCCCAGTCCTGACGAGGTTTTCGCCTAAAGCTACGCATGAGATCAAGCAAAATCAAGCCATTCGATAGCAAACATCACGCAAAATCAAGCCAAGTCTGAACGAGGTTTTCGCCTAAAGTCACGCTTCAGATGAAACAAAACAAAGCAAAGTCAAGCAATCCAATAGCAAAAATCATGCAGAGTCAAGCCCAGTCCTGACGAGGTTTTCGCTTAAAGCTATGCTTCATATCAAACAAAAATCAAGCAAAGTCAAGCCCAGTCCTGACGAGGTTTTCGCCTAAAGCCACGCTTCAGATCAAACAAAAATAAAGCAATCCACTAGCAAATATCAAGCAAAGTCAAGCCCAGTCTTGACCAGGTTTTCGCCTAAAGCTACACTTCAGATCAAACAAAAATCAAGCAAAGTCAAGCCCAGTCCTCACGAGGTTTTCGCCTAAAGCCACGCCTCAGATCAAGCAAAATCAAGCAAAGTCAAGCAAAGTCTGAACAAGGTTTTTGCACCAGCCTATGCATCACCCCAGACAAAGACAACGATAAGCGATACGACAGTCAAGACTCTGACAGCAAAAGAAAAGGATAAGAAACGCCACACCACAGACTACGATGACTGAGTAACCGAGTCAAGTCAGGGATACAACAAGATACCATACAATAGACAAGTCAAGGAACATGACAGACCACGACCATAGATAGAGGGAGACGCTAAGCTAAGATAGAAGAAAAACACCCTAATTATCTTAACGGGGCTGTCTAGGGTAGCCAGGACGACGCAACCACGACGCAACTATACACTATATGGCTATATATTATATATATCTCAACACATTTTCATATTGTTTTGGATGTCTCATTTGATAGAGTACATCACTATCTATATGTTTTCGCGACTACGCCCCCGTAATCGTCACCGTCACCGCTCCTGCCTCTTATGGTACCGTCACTGCTTCTTTTTTTTCCCATCACTTGGATTTTCCTTCCGATGTTACGTTCTCCTTACAGCACCGTCCCTGCGTCACTGCTTCTTTTCTTCTCACAGCCTCCGTCACTGCTTCTTTTCCATTCCCACACCCGGCGTCACTGGTTCTCTTTACAGCATCGTCACTGCGTCACTGCTGCGTGTCGCCTCCCACAACCTGCAGTCGTCACTGCGTCACTGCTGCGTGTCGCCTCCCACGACCTGCAGTCGTCCCTGCTCTCAAAAGGAAACCGTCCCTGCTCTCAAAAGGAAACCGTCCCTGCTCTCAATGGAAACGCGTTTCTCAATCATACAAAATGGCCGAAATACACGATCAGTTCGATACCATCCTTATTCTTGACTTTGGTTCCCAGGTTCGGGATTTGTGTTCTAGCTCACATCGTCTCATATATTGATCATCAGTGTCGGTTTAGTACAGTCATCTCATAACAAGAAGATGTCGTGAATTGAACGTATATGCTGAACTTATGCCGTGTACATCGAAGCTAGCAGATCTCAAGTTCAAACCCAAAGGTTCGCTCGTGTGATGCAGCGGGAAACGCGTTTCTGATGCAAAATTCCAGGGATCATCCTTTCCAGATCTCCATACTCTGTGTACGACGACGATGCACCTCATGCGGACCCTGGTATCTACACTCTGGGTGTTCCTATCCTTGGGTTTGATAGTGGATCGTAGCACACCGGCGGTTTGGGGATTTTGCCTTGGGCAATATTTTAATCGAAATGAGAATAAATAATTAGCCATTCGCACTTTGAATTTTACTACTGGGATAACGGCAAATTGCGACTGAGGGCAAAATGCGAATGCAATACAACCCATTTTGACCAATATTTTCAGTCCGGTCTAGTATTTAAAGTTTTCCGCCGGGAAAATGACAATGCAGATATTAAACTTTGCAATCCAATTTTGTCTGAAGGAAAATACAAAATTTGAGGCGCATAAAATGGTCGGTAAAATATTATATAATGACTGACATTATATTCCCGTTGCAAGTATAAATTTTCACAATGGTAAAATTTGATTGCGAAAACAAGAAATTTTATAAATAGTAAAATGACCTGCGCATCCGGCGGGCATTCATCGCGCGCTCATAAGGAATCCATCGGGCATTGATCGGGCAGTACAACTCGGGCATTTTGGCAATTCAGAACACGCGAGAACGAAATGCTTATTTTGTGCAGTAATGGCAAGGAGTAAATACAGGCTTCCAAAGGTACTATACTAAATGTCATTGGTTGAAGGAGGCAAGATTTTCTAGATCAAGATTACTGAGGGTCTCAGCGTTACCCTCTGAATCCCTCCTACGTTTCTTGCTAGCGGGTGTGAGCTGTCCCGTCACGTCCTGCGAGGCGCACAGTGACTTCGTATACATACGACGTCCGTTGGGTTTGTCAATCGGATGCAGTTTTCGCAGTACAGCAGCATCCTTATCAGGCCAGCCGGGTGATTCAAGGTGTTTGTTGTAGATATCGATGACGGCCTCGTGTGATTGCAGTTTCTTCATCCCCATCTCCTTCTGGTAGGCAACCGACTCCAACAGGACTTTTTTTGCAGCATCTATAATCCTCCGCTGTACAGCCGTGGGCGCAGGCCCAGCTTCGTCGTCAAAACATCCGTCCAACGAGAGCCGCAATTGTACAAGCGTCTCCTGTGCCTCAGGGGAGACCACGAAGTATCGATGCGAAAAGAACTGCGCGAGTTCAAGAACGACATTGTCGAGCGGTTTGCAGTCGACGAATATATCCCGCGGAAGATCAGTTCTTGCGATGAGCCAATTCGATTTCGCGGATCCTCCGGACCCCAGTAGCGGATCAGCATCGAAAACCTGCAATATAAACTGTGTCCGATCAACGGAACTCATGTAGCTCTCCTTGAACATCAAGGCCGTCCACAGAACGACATAGAGACTGGACTCTAGGTCATCCTCGACACCATGGACGGCGTCGATGTTTTTGACGAGGTGAGCGGACATAAACTGCCAGGTTCCCTAAGAATCAGCGAAATCAGTGCAATATGAGTTTGAGCGTAAGATGAACATACCGTACGGGTCGTCTGTCGAGGACCCTGAATAATAAGTAGCTTTGCTAAGTCCCAATCGATAAGGAACCCCTTCCCTCGGTAGATGACGATATTCCCGACGCTCAGATCTCGGTGTAATATTTTTGCATTTTCAAATGCATCGTGATGGGCTGGATAGTAGGGACATCAGATAATATGCGAGGCTTCAAGGTCAAAAATACATACCAACCAATGCGTCACGAACAGACTGAACAAGTTGACGAGAGCTCTCGAAGTCAGTTAACTTCTCACCCACGATATCGAGAACCAGGCGGTGAAGAGTGTGAGGAGTGACAGCTTGGTTAGGGCACGCCCATTTGGCGTTCCTAAACTTGACGGTCTGGGTGTTTTGCTGGGGGACAGGGTGGATTACATCGTGGAATGCGATACATGTCGCGACATTGCGAACTTTCTTTAACTTTAATAGTCTGTAAGTTTCGCCTTCCGGGAGAACATCCTTGATCGACACGCGCCAAGAGTCCTTGAACATCACAACCGTCTTGTTGAGGATGTCAAACGCAGGGCACGTGCGAGTCCAACGGCCAACAAGCGGATAACCTTTTGCAACAGGTTGGGGAATAATGAGCGTCAACCAGCCAGAGTTTTCGTCAGCTGGATCCCGAGGGACCGCAACTTTGAACATGCGTATGGTAGGGGCAAGTTTTAACGCTGTCCTTGCGAGGGTAGCTTCTTCGTCGCTAGCTAGCGTTACGGAAGTATCGACACCACGCAGTGCAGGCGATGCTCGTGCGAAACGATAAAAGAAATCGGCCAAGTGAGGTTCGTGCTGGTAATCGAAGGCGTTCGTGACGATAGCTCCCTCCCTATCCCATCTGATGAGACGAGCACGGTTACGAATGACGAGGACGGAGAATAAATGGGTACGATATTGAGCACCGAGCTGAGCGGCAGCATAGCTCGTTATTTGACCGAGTGTATCAAATGCCTTGTCAGTCTGAGAAACAATAGGATTATTGACTCCAGGATTTTTGCTGAATGCGTCGAGAGCATCATTCCACTTGAATTCGATGTGTACTTCGGCTTTGGTGATATCACAGCCGTCAGATGTTCCATCGGCGTATACGCATACGTCCGGCATGACATTGAACGTAAATGATGCGCAGTTCTTCGTATCTGCATGTTTCGAAGTGTTCACAAACGATAATTGAGGGGCGAATTCTTGCATGCCGTTAATCTGCACTTAAGACTGTCAAAAATCTCAATATTATAAGTGCAAGGTGACTTACGAATGGTTGGTAAACGTCCTGCTCTCTTTGAATTGATCGCAAGTTGAACACATCGGATTCTGAGGCCGAAGCGAAGCGCGAAGTGAAGTCCGAGATGTCATTATCTCCAGGGTTCGGTAGGAATTTGTCGATGAAGTCCTCTACCGGCATCGGGCCAACGATATAATCCTGCATCTCCTTTCCCATGGAGTTAAGCGTATCGACTCGACATCGTGACAGGGTCGTGAAGGGTAGTAATGTGGAACTTTCCCGTTTGATGGGAGTGTCAGTGATAGCCAGTGACGAGGCAAGCGCAGCAGGCTGTTCTAGTATTGGTGCTGCAGCAGGGCTTATGATCCCTGTAGAGCTATCAGGGTGGACTACAGTAGCAACAGTCCCGTCAGAGCCGCCTATGTCGCGACTAAGGATCATGATATTGAATAATATAAGTATGTATGGTCAAGTGTATGTACTGGTATATGGGTATATGGTAACGGCAAAAAACCGGACCGCTTTCACAAGTGCGCGCCTACAGTAATGGTATAGTAACAGGAAAAAGGGTTACAAATACAACAAGACGAGGTTTATATAGAGAACGGAAATGGAACTCAGTCCGGATTTTCCCGGAGCGTGTATGACGTAGAGTACATGACGTAGAGTGTATGACGTTCATCTAGTGGGGTGCATGGTAAGACGTGACTGTTCTACAAGACAAATTTGATCAAACCGCATATTGACAACGGTTGAAGGAGAAATTGCAATATCAGCTGTGTTCTTCTTGAGGTGACACTTAGCTACATTGCAAACAGAACCGCGATAAATGCCGTCTAGAACAATACATTGTTGGTTCTTTTTGCGTGGGGGGGCTGGGCTAAGATCTGTCGCAGGTATATGATAGTGCTGGATTGCAGCACCTGCACCATTCGATGAGCAGAATACCGCAACACAACCCTCGGGGGCTGGTCCGTTAAGGCCGAGGAAGGGGTCAGGACAAGCTGTTGACACGAATCGATTGTGTAGCCTGCCTCGCATGAAAGAGGGCGAGACTTTCAACATCGTGTGATAGGTTGTGAATGTGTAGGAAAATTCCTTGTTCATCAGCCAAGCTAGCGGGGCTAGAATGAAATAAGTGGGAATGCTGTGACGATTTGTTGAAGAACTCACTCTCTTTCGGTTTCTCTCCTCCATCGGTGCCATCCAGCACGTCGTTGATATTGACACTCCAGGGGTCGGGCGCAGCAGCCTGTGAGGGACTGAGGCTAGAAGGGTTGCCTGCCGTGACAATATCCTCAGAGCTGCTGGTCCAGGTGGTCCACGCGGATGATGCCTTGTCTATGGTGGAAGCTGACGAGCTGGAATGGATCTTTTCAGGAGGAGGGGTGACGCTTCGAGGTGGTGGGGCCAAGTACGATTTTCTGCGTATCTCGCAGAAAGATAACATCTCGGTTCCTTCGAGCATGATGCCGTTCAACCTCATTCCATACCTGAATACACTTAGAATTAATTCGCACATATATGTACGTGTTGCTTACCTAGTAACAACATCCTTGAGTTGAATCGTGGTGCGCTGCTGCCCATGGATGGCAACGGTGCAAGTCTCAGATGAGAAACTGTACAGCGTGGCTCGGTAGCCCTTGCGATCACCGCCAATAATGAAAACTTCTTGCCCGATGTCTTTTTTGAAGGAATCTAAGCTGGCATTTTGTAATTTGATCACGAATCCGATGGGCACATCGACCTGTCAGAAATCATAGTTAGACATGCACGAGGCGAATCATTAAAATTACTAACTAGTGAGTGATCAATCTCAGAGAGTAGGGTTAAGTGAGCGTTTATAAAGTCAACCCTTCGAACGACGCCTTTTGTCGTATACTCTGGACCACGGGCGACTCTCACAACATCTCCAGGCCTGACATCATAACCTCTGTCTTGCGTAAACTGCAGAGTTTGGAGGTTGGGGATTCGCTGAGCAGCTACAATGGGAACTGGAATAATCAGCGATCCATCCTGAAACCACAAATAGTTCCCTCCTTTGGAGAGCCAGCGCACGACGCCAGTTTTCCCCATGTGCTCCCCAACAAGCACATTCACGGAGTCACCAATTTGAATGGCATCAATATCAGGGGGGGGCTTGAAAAATTGCTGAGTTGGCAGCCGTGCTTGCAGGGTGTGACTGAGCGGGCGACGATCTAGGTAGTATTTGGAAACTTCTAACTGTGCGTTGTGTCAGACAGTATTTTTTGAGAATGATGAGACATTTACCTCTTCCTTCGAGGCGTGCTGACAAAGGCGAAATGTATCATCTGCCATCTGAATAATGTGCCCTTCCACGCCCAAGTATGGACCTGCTATCACTTGAACTGTATCGCCAACCCGAAAAACGCGATCAATGTCATCTAATCGGATGTCGACTTCCTTTCGGCGACCACTCAAGGTCAACTCCAAGGTAGCAGAATTAGCAGGATGATCTGTCGAGATGACTTGACCGGTCTCTGAACTGAGGTCTCCTCTGACAATTCTAACCCAATCGCCTGTGCGCAAGAACTGCATAGAGAACATAACCACAGTTTTCTTGAGGAAGGGTTGGCCCCACCCAGATTGTAGGTGGAGCCGAATGTCATCGGCATGAGGACAAACGACAAGTTCTAGACGATCACGGTGAACAGTCTTGAGTAGGAGGCCCATGTAATATTTCTCTCCCTTGTATGTCCATCCTATGACTTCCTCACCGCGATTAATGTCGGAGACCGCGTCCCCATTCGGAAGGCGAGATCGGTCGAGTAGTGAGCGAGATCCCCGAGGCATGGGATAGGGAAACTCTCGTGGGGGAACCAAGACTGCGACCATATCGTTCGGTAAGTTCGAATCGAAGACTTGGGCTATGTCGCCCTTGTACTTGTCATGCTTGAATCTCACCCACGCTGGGTTGGGGAGTTTTCTACAGGACCGCTCGACCACTTGACGTTCCTCATCCGATACAATGACGTATTTTTTTACGGCGAGGTAAAGTGAGAAAGGAAGGGCATCGGCGATGGTCTTAGAACTGTCCGCCACCACGTAAATCTGACCTGCTAGCCAAGCCGACACTGTGACGCGGAAGTTCTTCTTCCGAAGGTGTTGAGCAATGAAGTCTGTGACATTTCCTGTGATTGATGAGTGATGAATGATAAATTACGTCTTTAGAATGACTTACGGTGGACATGAACTAGATACATCCTCCCATCTTTCGATAGAGCCGAAGTAATCAAGTCAGATATTGGGGGAAGAGGCCGGTGATCTTGAGATGCGTTACGCCGTGTATCTTCAATTCTATTGGCGAGACCATCGATAACCGCAGCGAACCTCGTGGCCGATGAGGATCCTGGCAAGCATGTAACACTCCGCGATTTGGAGCGACTCTCGTCGGCGCTATCCTCCTCTTCCTCCTCTTCCTCCTCTTCCTCCTCATTATCTTCTCCTGCGTACAAATCGAGATAGGGATTTTTTGACTGCAAATGTTATGTGAATATAGATAAAGATATCATAACATTTCACTTACTTTAGCTGGTCTGCGCGTAGGTCGAACGCGCGCCTGGGACAATCGCCTGTCCGTGACAGAATGATCTTTGGGCGCACAAGAGGCCGGAGATATGGATATGTGCTTCGCCTTTACGGCGCGAAGGTTTTCTAAGGCGACATTGTCGTCACCGTCGCCGGAGAATAATGCATCTCGGGCTTCCTTCCATTCGCCTTCAGCATATCGATCTCCCAGGTACGATAGAAAAACTTCCTCCATCTTAGGATATGTCATGTCGGTAGTGAGGAAGTCCTCCATAATTCTCCAGGCATGTTCATCGTTCAGAGGTGCTGTCTGACTCCCTGCGATACGCGTAAACAACAATATCGACAACACCTTATCATTACTTACCTTCATCGGTTCTCATGCGCTTCGCGGAAGGCGTGTCATCATCTGATGCAGCGCGTTTGGACATCGTTCTGTACTAGTTCTACATAATTGATTTAGCAGCATTACACAACGAACTTGACAAATTACGCACTGTGTTCAATGAGTATGTGCCTACGAAAAGTCTACACTATGTAACGTTGGAAGATTTGCTATTCGTGCTTGTTATGTCGTGTCGAGGTAGTGGTAATGGAAAGAAAACCATCGAGGCGCAAGATCAGTATTTGTAGTGAACGACTAATTGTGGACTAGCTTACGTGTGGACTGTGAATATTATTATTTGCAGAATTGTGGATTTGAAACATGAAACAATGATTGGTGGACCCATGATAGCCCGGTTTTTGTTTCTGACTCTGGGCCAAGTACTGACTACTGAGTGGTCCAAGTCCTGCTCGCCCGCTAACAAATAACTTACAAAAGCGCATTTGATGCGGAATATAATGAAATAAGTGATAGACTCTAGTACTAGTCCATCGCCCGCTACGTATATACACTATTCACGCTCATTGTAATTAGGAGTGGGTGGTCGGAAAAGGAGTCATTTTGGCGAACGCCCACTGTAATATAGAGAATGACTATTGCAATTGAAACCCAGCTATTATGTAAACATACACGTTGTGTCGTGTCGGGCGCATCGGGAATTCTCCGGCGGAGTTTAAATTATGTAGTCGTTCACTATATAATGGCTGCCTTGTCAGCAATTAACGCCTTTCCGAACTGTTGAATCTGAATAACCCTATATCTATTGTACTGAATAGCGTACTGAATAGCGTCCTGTATAGCGTATCGTACTGTACATGTATCGGATTCAGTGCATTGTATAGTGTATAGCGTATTTTAGAGGGTTTTTGCAAGTGGGTTGGGTTTGGGTTCAGGTTGGGTTCTCATTTTTTGGCGTAGAGTTATATAGAGTCACTGTTGGTATAGAGCTATATCACCTCATATAGGACCATATATATATGCGCTGCAGGCAAGAGATATATCATGGTACCAAATGGCACTGGACCTCGATGGGACTATGTGAGCCCATATAGGACCATATATATATGCGCTGCAGGCAAGAGATATATCATGGTACCAAATGGCACTGGACCTCGATGGGACTATGTGAGCCCATATAGGACCATATATATATGCGCTGCAGGTAAGAGATATATCATGGTACCAAATGGCACTGGACCTCGATGGGACTATGTGAGCCCATATAGGACCATATATATATGCGCTACAGCTAAGAGATATATCAATGGTACCAAATAGACCTCGACCTCGATGGGACTATGTGAGCCCCTATAGGACCATATATATATGCGCTGCAGCTAAGAGATATATCAATGGTACCAAATAGACCTCGACCTCGATGGGACTATGTGAGCCCATATAGGACCATATATATATGCGCTGCAGGTAAGAGATATATCATGGTACCAACTAGACCTCGACCTCGATGGGACTATGTGAGCCCATATAGGACCATATATATATGCGCTGCAGATAAGAGATATATCATGGTACCAACTAGACCTCGACCTCGATGGGACTATGTGACCTCATATAGGACCATATATATATGCGCTGTAAGTAAAAGTCGACCTCGATGGGACTATGTGAGCCCATATAGAACCATATATATATGCGCTGCAGGTAAGAGATATATCATGGTACCAAATAGAACTCGACCTCGATGGGACTATGTGAGCCCATATAGGACCATATATATATGCACTGCAGGTACGAGTTATATCAATGGTACCAAATAGAACTGGACCTCGATGGGACTATGTGACCTCATATAGGACCATGCAATGCAGGTATGAGATATATCAATGGTATTACATAGAACTGGACCTCGATGTGACTACCTGACCTCATATAGGACCATATATATATGTGCTAGGGTAAGAGATATATCATGGTACCAAATGGCACTGGACCTCGATGGGACTTTGTGAGCCTGTATAGGACCATATATATATGCGCTGCAGCTAAGAGATATACCATGGTACCAAATATGTATATATCTCTTACCTGTAGCATATATAAATATTGTCCTATACAGGGTCACATAGTGCCATCCAGGTCCAGTTCTATTATATATCTTATAGCTGCAGCACATATAGATAGGATTCTATATAAGGCAACATTATCCAGGACCACTCCTATCTGGCACAATATGATATATCTATTATATGCAGCACATATCCATATGGTCCTATACAAGGTGACATTTATTGAGGACTCCACCTTTATCCAGGACCAGTCCTATCTGGCGCAATGATATATTTGTTATTGTGCAACACATATATCATGGTACTGGTACCAAATAGAACTGGACCTTGATGGGACTATGTCACCTCATATCGGATGATATCTGCACTGCACAATAATAATAATAGATATATCGTTGCACCAGATGGGACTGGTTCTAGATGAGCCTTGTATAGGATCATATGTTTACACACTGCAGGTAACAAATATATCATTGCGTCAGATAGGGCTGGCTCTGGATAGGACTACATTGCCTACATCTCAATGCGAGTAGTGATCTCTAACACATATAGATATGGCTTCATAGATAGGAAACTAGATGAGGTAATAATATAGTCCCATGCAGAACCATTCATATTTGGTGCAATGATATATCTCTTACCTGCGGCGCATATATATATGGTCCTATAGGGACTCATATAGTCCCATCAAGGTCCAGTGCCATAGGGTACCATGATATATCTGTTACCTGCAGCGCATATATATATGGCCCTATATGGGCTCACATAGTCCCATCGAGGTCGAGTTCTATTTGGTACCATGATATATCTTTTACTTACAGCGCATATATATATGGTCCTATATGAGGTCACATAGTCCCATCGAGGTCGAGGTCTATTTGGTACCATGATATGTCTCTTATCTGCAGCGCATATATATATGGTCCTATATGGGCTCACATAGTCCCATCGAGGTCGAGGTCTATTTGGTACCATTGATATATCTTGTACCTGCAGCGCATATATATATGGTCCTATAGGGGCTCACATAGTCCCATCGAGGTCCAGTGCCATTTGGTACCATGATATATCTTTTACTTACAGCGCATATATATATGGTCCTATATGAGGTCACATAGTCCCATCAAGGTCGAGGTCTATTTGGTACCATGATATGTCTCTTATCTGCAGCGCATATATATATGGTCCTATATGGGCTCACATAGTCCCATCGAGGTCGAGGTCTATTTGGTACCATTGATATATCTTGTACCTGCAGCGCATATATATATGGTCCTATAGGGGCTCACATAGTCCCATCGAGGTCCAGTGCCATTTGGTAGCATGATATATCTTTTACTTACAGCGCATATATATATGGTCCTATATGAGGTCACATAGTCCCATCAAGGTCGAGGTCTATTTGGTACCATGATATGTCTCTTATCTGCAGCGCATATATATATGGTCCTATATGGGCTCACATAGTCCCATCGAGGTCGAGGTCTATTTGGTACCATTGATATATCTCTTAGCTGCAGCGCATATATATATGGTCCTATATGGGCTCACATAGTCCCATCGAGGTCCAGTGCCATTTGGTAGCATGATATATCTTTTACTTACAGCGCATATATATATGGTCCTATATGAGGTCACATAGTCCCATCGAGGTCGAGGTCTATTTGGTACCATGATATGTCTCTTATCTGCAGCGCATATATATATGGTCCTATATGGGCTCACATAGTCCCATCGAGGTCGAGGTCTATTTGGTACCATTGATATATCTTGTACCTGCAGCGCATATATATATGGTCCTATAGGGGCTCACATAGTCCCATCGAGGTCCAGTGCCATTTGGTAGCATGATATATCTTTTACTTACAGCGCATATATATATGGTCCTATATGAGGTCACATAGTCCCATCAAGGTCGAGGTCTATTTGGTACCATGATATGTCTCTTATCTGCAGCGCATATATATATGGTCCTATATGGGCTCACATAGTCCCATCGAGGTCGAGGTCTATTTGGTACCATTGATATATCTTGTACCTGCAGCGCATATATATATGGTCCTATAGGGGCTCACATAGTCCCATCGAGGTCCAGTGCCATTTGGTAGCATGATATATCTTTTACTTACAGCGCATATATATATGGTCCTATATGAGGTCACATAGTCCCATCAAGGTCGAGGTCTATTTGGTACCATGATATGTCTCTTATCTGCAGCGCATATATATATGGTCCTATATGGGCTCACATAGTCCCATCGAGGTCGAGGTCTATTTGGTACCATTGATATATCTTGTACCTGCAGCGCATATATATATGGTCCTATAGGGGCTCACATAGTCCCATCGAGGTCCAGTGCCATTTGGTAGCATGATATATCTTTTACTTACAGCGCATATATATATGGTCCTATATGAGGTCACATAGTCCCATCGAGGTCGAGGTCTAGTTGGTACCATGATATATCTCTTATCTGCAGCGCATATATATATGGTCCTATATGGGCTCACATAGTCCCATCGAGGTCGAGGTCTATTTGGTACCATTGATATATCTCTTAGCTGCAGCGCATATATATATGGTCCTATATGGGCTCACATAGTCCCATCGAGGTCCAGTGCCATTTGGTACCATGATATATCTCTTACCCTAGCACATATATATATGGTCCTATATGAGGTCAGGTAGTCGCATTGAGGTCCAGTTCTATGTAATACCATTGATATATCTCATACCTGCATTGCATGGTCCTATATGAGGTCACATAGTCCCATCGAGGTCGAGGTCTATTTGGTACCATGATATATCTCTTACCTGCAGCGCATATATATATGGTCCTATATGGGCTCACATAGTCCCATCGAGGTCCAGTTCTATTTGGTACCATTGATATATCTCGTACCTGCAGCGCATATATATATGGTCCTATATGGGCTCACATAGTCCCATCGAGGTCAGTTCTATTTGGTACCATTGATATATCTCGTACCTGCAGCGCATATATATATGGTCCTATAGGAGCTCACATAGTCCCATCAAGGTCCAGTGCCATTTGGTACCATGATACATCTTTTACCTACCCCATGAACAGTTGTATCCTCTTAAGGTAGAGTGGATTCGACCAACATCACGTGATTGTGACATCATGTGATGTTGTATGTGTCAGCCATGCCGAGTGTTATGCCAAAGTACAGTTAAGTACAGTAGAAATGTAATGACTTTGGTACAGCAAGGTCAAGAGATTGCATTAAATGAGCTCTGACTTCACAGGATTGTAATAAAGTCACCATATCTCTGGCTGTTAAGACATTGAGTTGACAGTTACCGGATACTGATATCAAGGTCTTATATGTTGTCATATCTGTATAGCCATATACAGCCATAATAGCCTTTGCTTGATAATTCATTCAGTTGCCATACATCTTTGAATCCACAAGATCTCTACCTATCGAAAAACAGTTATGTCCTCCTCATATAGATGCATCTGGATGCAGGTAATAAGAACAGAAAATTCTCAATATGCAGATAATGAGAACAATAATAATGGGTCATAGGTTATTATTTACTTCTTTATTTTTCTTCATCCAGAGACGTCTCGCAGACAACATATATGGTGATACATTATTTAAATGTTGATATAAATATATCGTTTGAATCATCGAACATGAGGCACTTTAGGGCAGGATAGAGGTGGAAACTGTAAGCACATACTGATTGATCGGCTCTCAACGATAACGCCATGGATCACCAAGCAAAAGAAAAAGGAAAAAACAATGAAGCTAGCTCTGTGAGTGATCTATGATGATGCAACAAATATGATGAGCTCATTGAATGTCATGAAATCACCTATGAAGTCGACAGAAGACAATAGCACAGATGGACATCCAGCAGAGGCCATAGTGCTTGATGAGCGGGCAATCAAAATCCAACAGCTGGACGCTGCATTAGAGAAAGCCAAGATCGGAATAGGCAAAATTGACTTACTTCAGATCGACAATCCATTGAAGTTTGGTGTGTATAATGATCGTCTGCAAAAATCAACCGAGGTCAACAAAATGCTCGACTCATTCAAGACCAATGGAATCCAAGCTTTTGTACCTGGAAACACATTGGCCATTATTGTTGAGCCTGCACGAATCTCCCCCAATCAGCAGTTAGGAGGAGATTGGCATGATCTCACCACCATAGCGGAGGTCAAGTTTCAGGACAACGAGCCACTTATCCTGGCAAGTGGTCAGCATCGATATGCTGCGCTGCAGAGGATGGAGAATACTCACTTTGATGAACAACTCCAAATTAAGAAGCAGTTGAAACAGCTGCAGGACAAGGGGGAACTGAATGATGAAGAAAGGGAAGTGCATGAGGAGCTACAAAAACTCGAGGCTGATGTGCAGAGGCGCTTGAGAGGGTTGGGGTTTTGGGGAGTTACGCTGTATGACAAAAGTAAGTCAATGACACAGTGATAGCCTGGGAAATTCCCCATCCAGTCCTGGTTCTACATGGGACTGAGATCGCAAAGGTCCCATCAAGAACCAGGACTGGATGTGGGTGGCTGTCAAGATGATCAATACAGTACGCTGAATGATGCACTAGATATCATTGACAACAACAAGAGCGAGTTGGGAAATCACTTAAGCCGCAACCAGGCACTGCACGTCTACCCTGAGACGCAGGAAGAACACTTGATATCAATCCTGCGCAAGATGCATGACATGTTTGAGGAGGAGGGGGAAGCTGGAGCATTGAAAGCACTGGAAGCTCAATTTTCAAAACAAAGTGACACAAAATCTTCAAGGCTCACCAAAGTACTGAAGGACACTCGTTTGATGCTTGTGCTAATGAGAGATGTATTGCCAATGGGCAAGCATTTCCGTGAGCGCCATGAGCTGTCAGTGCGTTGGCTGAACCAGTCAATAGAGGTCGTCATGGGGGTGAGCAGCTGATTAATGCTCATGGGTGCCTTACACAAGATTTATGTCCGAACAGATGTATATGATATTCATGTCGAATGAGTTGAAGGTATATCGAATGCTAGCTTCTGAAGACTATTTTCCAAGCTATCGCAAGATATCCGCATTGGTGGAGGCGTCTGAGTGCGATGACGAGGAAGGAGCAGCCGCATGCCAAACACTACAAGAGTTACGCGAGCAAATGATGGCTGCCACTCCGGGGAACCCAAAAATATTTGTTCCCTACCTAGAAGATATCGATGAGGCTGCGATCAAATGTTTCCAGAGTTATGATGGAGCATTGGGAACATCAAATTCAAATTATCGCATCACACTGCATCACTATCGTGATGATGTCGTCGAGATCCTTCATACCGGATTCATGATTCATACCTTGCGACCTACAGAAGAAATGAAATGGCTGGATACCGTGTTAGCACGTATCATGGTTTGGCTGACACCAGTCATGCAAGAGCACATGCAGATGCCATTGGTGACTGGGATGGTCCTAGATAAAGTGTGGACGGAATTAACATCAGTGAAGGAAGGGTACAAGGAGGTGAGCATAAGAGAGTTTGATAGCAGGAAATAAGACTTACCCGTGTTTCAGATTTCTCGATGGTTCGAACCATTGCTTGATACAATGAAGATCAATGTCGGAAATACACATGCTGTTGATGATGGCACCGAAGCACTGTTCTGCAGCATTGAGCGGGTTAGGGGAGTGCACAAGGAGCATGCACTTCAAGAAGTAAGCAAATACAGACCAGAGGAAAGACTTATGAACGAGTGTTCTGCAGGTGTGGTCTGTCTTATGGGAAGGCAGGACAAGTGCGGTGCTGCAACTACACAATAAGATGTCGACTGCAAGCATGGAGGAGACTATGAAGCAAAGGGCTACAACAAAAAGCGCATTCCAGACCAGGTGGAAACAAGAACCGGAGGCAACAAAGTCAGACTCGACGGCACTATATGATGTCATGAAGAAGTACATGGGGGAAGGAATCATTGATATGCCAGCATCAATGATGAGTAAGACTGGTATGCGGGGCATGATGGCCACTGCATGGGACTGGAAACGAAAAGCCATCAAGAAGCAAGCACGCAGAGAGGCTATACCATCAATACAAGGCATCCTGATGGAGATGAACTTTGCAGCAACCTACCGTCCTAAAGTTCTCGACGATCCATTGATCTGGGATCTGCGAGCAAAGTTGGAAAATATCATAAACACGCACCACATTGGCTCAAAACTCAGAACTGCAACAGCTGGATCACTCGCGAGTACAAAATGGTGGACGTATTGGGATGGTATTGATGTGCCCCGACCATCAGCAGATGTCGAACCTGTGATGGATGAAGACACCCAGAAGCAGCAGATTGAAATCCTGCATAGGACTGCAGCAGAAAAGGCCGATAAAGATGCGATTCTGAAGGTCATCAAGAGCATCCTGGCGATGCCCATGTCGCGCCTGACTCCTGACAAGAAAAGTCCTGTTTCAAGCGAAGTGGCTGAGGCCATCAACCAGTTAAAACAGGTACGTACATGGAAGACCCAAGATGCATTTGCTGACTGTGTGTCGACAAAAGGTTCTGTCACTTGGTGCATCTCGCATGCGAATTCGTACCTCGACTGGAATAGACGAACACAAATTCGATCCAGAAGTCCATCATGTGGACCTTCATATACCTGATATTGAAGGCGAGATTGACATGCATACAGTCAGGAGAGTACGTTGTCTGGTAAACACTCGACTAACCTGTTCAGAAATACTGACACAACCAATACGCCTGCCAGAGCAAACCAAGCATTATAATGGGTCAGCAGGATGAGGAGGCCGAAGACAACAGGAACCATGGCAGAGGCAAAGACAAGGCCGTCAATAGGGATGATGAACATGAAGACAACGACAAAGGTAGCAGCTCACCATTGTGTCGCACGCAGGCAATGTCAGGAACGACATCCAAGGGTAAAGGATGTGCACCCACTGTTTGTAACAACGTGCGACGGATGAACAAAGTCAAAGTCACTGATGTTGATGAAGAGGAAGGTCAGGGAGCGACCGACATGTCACCAGAAGACACAATAAAGTCCAAACCACGTCCTAGACCTATTGAACGGAAAAAAGGAAAGGCTGGTTAGTACCTGCATCGCAAGCCAATTAATTTAGTGTGGAACTCACCTAACTATTGGCTCAGTACAGAGCAACGATGATCTAATTAGTACGTGGAAGTAAATGTGAAAACGCAAACTGATGTGCATGATCTATTTACAGCTTCATTCAGCGCTGATGAGGAAGGTAAGCAGTAATCACCCTATGATATAGAACCAGTACTGGATGGGCTCACATGTCACGTGAATTTGCTACCACAAGGTGAATGCCCCATCCAGTCCCAGGTCTGGATGGGACCTCATGTTGGATGTACAAATTAGATGATGACATACAGATATCTGAAACACAGCGTCCACGATGCATCCAGAAGGCAGCTCATGAGACGGTCTTGTCTATGGAGGAAAAACTGCGCGACACTCATATAACTGACATTAGCCCACTGACGAGTTCCATCAAACTAAAAAATAAAGAAAAATGTCAGAACGTTGGCGCACCAGGCTATCAAGACGTTCAGCTGGTCAAAGATTATGAACTGGCGAATGAAGTCGAGGCCTTCTATGCTGGGCGTCGCACAGGTTGTGAGTCCTGCTGCTAATAATGAGAATCTAACCCTTGTTCATCGTGCAGCTGCAGCTTCATCTCGGATTCCTCCCAAGCCTCCTCGTCATCATGCAGGCACAGAGCATGCTCATGGGCACCGCACACCATCAGAAGGTGCTTCTGCCTCAAAACGTGATCGCAATGATGCTTGTGCGTATCTATCAATTCTGCTGTCTTTGTCATTGTCCATTCTTATATTATATTCACAGTCTTAATCTCACCGGACAACAAGAAGAAACACAAACGCTCCCAGATGAGGACGGGCTTTGTTGATGAGGATGATGATGAGTTACTGGTCGTAGATATCATGCCGGACATGTAAATGACTTAATTGCTGATGGTCTTGACGTACTTTGATTGTTCCGCATTTGGCTTTCTTCATTGTGTCTTGCCTTGCATCCATGCATGGTTATTTGAGGACGTACTGGTACCTGTACCCGCAAGCAGGGTACAGGCTAAATGGCTGGTAGGGGAGACACAAGGGTACTACCAATGGAGGGTATACGTACGGGCATGAAATTAAGATACCTAGAATAATACAAAAAAGTCGTAGTAACCTACTCAATAGCATCCCAACCGTCCACCATTACAACATCTGTGAGAGTGCTGCCAGACAGTACATTGTGAGGCCAAAGCACTAGCACTCCACCGGCGGAGACATAGCATCGTACAAGTTGTCTGAGCAGTGAACGGACATGGGAGAGCAGGATGCGACCACAGCTGAAGAGCCGTTCAATATTGACGGAGGTTGCTGCGAAGACAATCAATTGTGGACAATGCCACGAAGAAAGAACTGACCTGGGACTGAAGTCAAGCACCATTTGAGAAAGAGAAGGATAGAGTGCACAAACGAGTGCTGGCAAGTGCGATGAGCACCAGTAAGCAAAGACAGGTGAAGGCAAGTACAAGCGAGTGCGGACAAGCCTGGATGGATGCAGACAAGTACAAAAGAGTGTAGGCCAGACCAGAGATGAGTCCAGGCGAGTGAATATGAGTTTGGTCAAGTCCAGATGAATGAAGGCACTTCCAGACGAGTGCAAATAAGCCTAGATGAGTCCAAACCAATGCAGGGAAAATGAATGAAGGCGAGTACGACTACAAATAAGCCCAAAGGAATGAAAGTAGGACAAAGACAAATGAAAACATACCTGTATCAATACAATGTCACCAGCATTGTTCTCCATAGACTTTTACACAGACGTGGGCAATTGCCAGTCGCCATAATAGTAAGCAGCGACAAGGAAGAATTGTGACAAGTGGTCACATGTCAAATCTGTGGCGTGGGTATGAGTACCCATACCCCCAAACCCATCTTTCGTGCAGTTGCCTACCTGCTCTTTAACTCGGATAGCAAAAAATAGGAAAAGACAAGGATAAGAAACACGATCCCATACAATAGTCAAGTCAAGGATAAGAAACACGACAGACCACCATATCATAGCATACGATACTATACGATAGTGATACGTTACAATACGTTACAATATCATACAATACAAGGCAATACTATACGATAACATACGATACGATACGATACGATCGCATACAATAACGATACGATAGTCAAGGATAAGGATAACAGTGCTTGCCATACGTCAGATATAGTTAGATCCCCCCGCCCGCCCGCCGTTAAAGTTGTTAGTCATTAGGTTTAGCTGTTAGAAAACCACCCCCCCGCCCGTTAGAGGCTTAGTTAGCTTTCTCGTTGCTTAGGATAAAAACGTATTGTCTCGGTGTCTCGGTGTCTCGGTTCTCGGTACTATACAATAGTCAAGGAATACCATACAATTCATTAGCAAAAAAATAGCAAAAATCAAGCAAAGTCAAGCCCAGTCTGAACGAGGTTTTCGCCTAAAGCTACGCTTCAGATTAAACAAAAATCAAGTAAAATCAAGCCCAGTCTGAACGAGGTTTTCGCCTAAAGCTACGCCTCGGATTAAACAAAAATCAAGCAAAGTCAAGCAAAGTCTGAACGAGGTTTTGACCAGGAATACCATAGTCAAGACGAGGATAAGAAACGCGACAGACTACGATACCATACGATAGTCAAGACAAGGATAAGGAATACGATACGCTACGATACGATACCACAGCAAGTCAAGCAATACAATGACAAGAGACTACGACAACAAGTCAAGCAAAATCATGCAAAATGAAACCAAGTCTGAACGAGGTTTTCGCCTAAACCAACGCCCAAGATTAAGCGAAATCACGCCATTCAATAGCAAAAAAATAGCAAAAATCATGCAAAATCAAGCCAAGTCCGAACAAGGTTTTCGCCTAAAGCTACGCTTCAGATTGAACGAAATAAAGCAAAATCAACAATCCAATAGCAAATAAATAGCAAAATCACGCAAAATGAACCCCAGTCCTGACTAGGTTTTCGCCTCAAACTATGCTTCAGATTAAACAAAATAAAGCATTCCGATAGCAAAAAAATAGCACAAATCAAGCAAAGTCAAGCCCAGTCCTGACGAGGTTTTCGCCTAAAGCCACGCTTCAGATTAAACAAAAAAAAGCAAAATCAAGCATTCCGATAGCAAAAAAATACCCAAAATCACACCCAGTCCTGACGAGGTTTTCGCCTAAAGCCACGCTTCAGATTAAACAAAAATCAAGCAATCCAATAGCAAAAATCAAGCAAAGTCAAGCCCAGTCCTGACGAGGTTTTCGCCTAACGCTACGCCTCAAATCAAGCAAAATCAAGCAAAGTCAAGCAAAGTCTGAACAAGGTTTTCGCCTCAGCCTACGCATGACCGCAGACACGATAGTCAAGACTCGGATAGCAAAAAATAGGAAAAGACAAGGATAAGAAACACGATCCCATACAATAGTCAAGTCAAGGATAAGAAACACGACAGACCACCATATCATAGCATACGATACTATACGATAGTGATACGTTACAATACGTTACAATATCATACAATACAAGGCAATACTATACGATAACATACGATACGATACGATACGATCGCATACAATAACGATACGATAGTCAAGGATAAGGATAACAGTGCTTGCCATACGTCAGATATAGTTAGATCCCCCCGCCCGCCCGCCGTTAAAGTTGTTAGTCATTAGGTTTAGCTGTTAGAAAACCACCCCCCCGCCCGTTAGAGGCTTAGTTAGCTTTCTCGTTGCTTAGGATAAAAACGTATTGTCTCGGTGTCTCGGTGTCTCGGTTCTCGGTACTATACAATAGTCAAGGAATACCATACAATTCATTAGCAAAAAAATAGCAAAAATCAAGCAAAGTCAAGCCCAGTCTGAACGAGGTTTTCGCCTAAAGCTACGCTTCAGATTAAACAAAAATCAAGTAAAATCAAGCCCAGTCTGAACGAGGTTTTCGCCTAAAGCTACGCCTCGGATTAAACAAAAATCAAGCAAAGTCAAGCAAAGTCTGAACGAGGTTTTGACCAGGAATACCATAGTCAAGACGAGGATAAGAAACGCGACAGACTACGATACCATACGATAGTCAAGACAAGGATAAGGAATACGATACGCTACGATACGATACCACAGCAAGTCAAGCAATACAATGACAAGAGACTACGACAACAAGTCAAGCAAAATCATGCAAAATGAAACCAAGTCTGAACGAGGTTTTCGCCTAAACCAACGCCCAAGATTAAGCGAAATCACGCCATTCAATAGCAAAAAAATAGCAAAAATCATGCAAAATCAAGCCAAGTCCGAACAAGGTTTTCGCCTAAAGCTACGCTTCAGATTGAACGAAATAAAGCAAAATCAACAATCCAATAGCAAATAAATAGCAAAATCACGCAAAATGAACCCCAGTCCTGACTAGGTTTTCGCCTCAAACTATGCTTCAGATTAAACAAAATAAAGCATTCCGATAGCAAAAAAATAGCACAAATCAAGCAAAGTCAAGCCCAGTCCTGACGAGGTTTTCGCCTAAAGCCACGCTTCAGATTAAACAAAAAAAAGCAAAATCAAGCATTCCGATAGCAAAAAAATACCCAAAATCACACCCAGTCCTGACGAGGTTTTCGCCTAAAGCCACGCTTCAGATTAAACAAAAATCAAGCAATCCAATAGCAAAAATCAAGCAAAGTCAAGCCCAGTCCTGACGAGGTTTTCGCCTAACGCTACGCCTCAAATCAAGCAAAATCAAGCAAAGTCAAGCAAAGTCTGAACAAGGTTTTCGCCTCAGCCTACGCATGACCGCAGACACGATAGTCAAGACTCGGATAGCAAAAAATAGGAAAAGACAAGGATAAGAAACACGATCCCATACAATAGTCAAGTCAAGGATAAGAAACACGACAGACCACCATATCATAGCATACGATACTATACGATAGTGATACGTTACAATACGTTACAATATCATACAATACAAGGCAATACTATACGATAACATACGATACGATACGATACGATCGCATACAATAACGATACGATAGTCAAGGATAAGGATAACAGTGCTTGCCATACGTCAGATATAGTTAGATCCCCCCGCCCGCCCGCCGTTAAAGTTGTTAGTCATTAGGTTTAGCTGTTAGAAAACCACCCCCCCGCCCGTTAGAGGCTTAGTTAGCTTTCTCGTTGCTTAGGATAAAAACGTATTGTCTCGGTGTCTCGGTGTCTCGGTTCTCGGTACTATACAATAGTCAAGGAATACCATACAATTCATTAGCAAAAAAATAGCAAAAATCAAGCAAAGTCAAGCCCAGTCTGAACGAGGTTTTCGCCTAAAGCTACGCTTCAGATTAAACAAAAATCAAGTAAAATCAAGCCCAGTCTGAACGAGGTTTTCGCCTAAAGCTACGCCTCGGATTAAACAAAAATCAAGCAAAGTCAAGCAAAGTCTGAACGAGGTTTTGACCAGGAATACCATAGTCAAGACGAGGATAAGAAACGCGACAGACTACGATACCATACGATAGTCAAGACAAGGATAAGGAATACGATACGCTACGATACGATACCACAGCAAGTCAAGCAATACAATGACAAGAGACTACGACAACAAGTCAAGCAAAATCATGCAAAATGAAACCAAGTCTGAACGAGGTTTTCGCCTAAACCAACGCCCAAGATTAAGCGAAATCACGCCATTCAATAGCAAAAAAATAGCAAAAATCATGCAAAATCAAGCCAAGTCCGAACAAGGTTTTCGCCTAAAGCTACGCTTCAGATTGAACGAAATAAAGCAAAATCAACAATCCAATAGCAAATAAATAGCAAAATCACGCAAAATGAACCCCAGTCCTGACTAGGTTTTCGCCTCAAACTATGCTTCAGATTAAACAAAATAAAGCATTCCGATAGCAAAAAAATAGCACAAATCAAGCAAAGTCAAGCCCAGTCCTGACGAGGTTTTCGCCTAAAGCCACGCTTCAGATTAAACAAAAAAAAGCAAAATCAAGCATTCCGATAGCAAAAAAATACCCAAAATCACACCCAGTCCTGACGAGGTTTTCGCCTAAAGCCACGCTTCAGATTAAACAAAAATCAAGCAATCCAATAGCAAAAATCAAGCAAAGTCAAGCCCAGTCCTGACGAGGTTTTCGCCTAACGCTACGCCTCAAATCAAGCAAAATCAAGCAAAGTCAAGCAAAGTCTGAACAAGGTTTTCGCCTCAGCCTACGCATGACCGCAGACACGATAGTCAAGACTCGGATAGCAAAAAATAGGAAAAGACAAGGATAAGAAACACGATCCCATACAATAGTCAAGTCAAGGATAAGAAACACGACAGACCACCATATCATAGCATACGATACTATACGATAGTGATACGTTACAATACGTTACAATATCATACAATACAAGGCAATACTATACGATAACATACGATACGATACGATACGATCGCATACAATAACGATACGATAGTCAAGGATAAGGATAACAGTGCTTGCCATACGTCAGATATAGTTAGATCCCCCCGCCCGCCCGCCGTTAAAGTTGTTAGTCATTAGGTTTAGCTGTTAGAAAACCACCCCCCCGCCCGTTAGAGGCTTAGTTAGCTTTCTCGTTGCTTAGGATAAAAACGTATTGTCTCGGTGTCTCGGTGTCTCGGTTCTCGGTACTATACAATAGTCAAGGAATACCATACAATTCATTAGCAAAAAAATAGCAAAAATCAAGCAAAGTCAAGCCCAGTCTGAACGAGGTTTTCGCCTAAAGCTACGCTTCAGATTAAACAAAAATCAAGTAAAATCAAGCCCAGTCTGAACGAGGTTTTCGCCTAAAGCTACGCCTCGGATTAAACAAAAATCAAGCAAAGTCAAGCAAAGTCTGAACGAGGTTTTGACCAGGAATACCATAGTCAAGACGAGGATAAGAAACGCGACAGACTACGATACCATACGATAGTCAAGACAAGGATAAGGAATACGATACGCTACGATACGATACCACAGCAAGTCAAGCAATACAATGACAAGAGACTACGACAACAAGTCAAGCAAAATCATGCAAAATGAAACCAAGTCTGAACGAGGTTTTCGCCTAAACCAACGCCCAAGATTAAGCGAAATCACGCCATTCAATAGCAAAAAAATAGCAAAAATCATGCAAAATCAAGCCAAGTCCGAACAAGGTTTTCGCCTAAAGCTACGCTTCAGATTGAACGAAATAAAGCAAAATCAACAATCCAATAGCAAATAAATAGCAAAATCACGCAAAATGAACCCCAGTCCTGACTAGGTTTTCGCCTCAAACTATGCTTCAGATTAAACAAAATAAAGCATTCCGATAGCAAAAAAATAGCACAAATCAAGCAAAGTCAAGCCCAGTCCTGACGAGGTTTTCGCCTAAAGCCACGCTTCAGATTAAACAAAAAAAAGCAAAATCAAGCATTCCGATAGCAAAAAAATACCCAAAATCACACCCAGTCCTGACGAGGTTTTCGCCTAAAGCCACGCTTCAGATTAAACAAAAATCAAGCAATCCAATAGCAAAAATCAAGCAAAGTCAAGCCCAGTCCTGACGAGGTTTTCGCCTAACGCTACGCCTCAAATCAAGCAAAATCAAGCAAAGTCAAGCAAAGTCTGAACAAGGTTTTCGCCTCAGCCTACGCATGACCGCAGACACGATAGTCAAGACTCGGATAGCAAAAAATAGGAAAAGACAAGGATAAGAAACACGATCCCATACAATAGTCAGTCAAGGATAAGAAACACGACAGACCACCATATCATAGCATACGATACTATACGATATGATACGTTAATACGTTACATATCATCATACAAGGCAATACTATACGATACATACGATCGATACGATACGATCGCATACAATAACGATCGATAGTCGATAAGGTCAGTGCTATCTATATTTTTCGCGATACGCCCCGTATCGTCACCGTCACCGTCCTGCCTCTTATGGTACCGTCACTGCTTCTTTTTTTTCCCATCACTCGGATTTTCCTTCCGATGTTACGTTCTCTTTACAGCACGTCCCTGCGTCACCGCTTCTTTTCTTCTCACAGCCTCCGTCACTGCTGTCTTTTGGGTTGTCTTTACAGCATCGTCACTGCGTCACTGCTGCGTGTCGCCTCCCACGACCTGCAGTCGTCACTGCGTCACTGCTGCGTGTCGCCTCCCACGACCTGCAGTCGTCACTGCGTCCCTGCCCCTCAAAAGTCGCGATCCTTACATCACCGTCCCCGTCACTGCTGGGCATCCGAAACTCTGTTGCTGTGCTCTCTCTCTCTCTCTCTCTCAGACTCAAGCTCGTCCTCGTCGCATTCGGATCAGGTTCAATTGATTTTTGCATGTCTTCCTCCTTCTTTTCTGCACTCATCTTTTCAGATGCCCATCTGTCGTCTTCAAACGTTCAGCACCCACCGGCCTCACCAATCCAGTGTTTCGACGTCTTTTTGGGTCGTGCCTGAAGCAAAGCCAGTTTTTCTCAAGTCTTGCATCACTGGCTCAAGTCGTTGCTTTTGATTCTCACTTTCGAGCGCAGGACGCTGCAACCCAAACCCGCCCATGGTTAGTCCTTTGTATGGGAACTGATGTCAACCGATTCGTTTGTAGGACGTCAGAACGTCTTCCGCCCGTCTCCTGCTGTAACCCCTGGCTCTCGGGAATATTACAGCTCTTTGCATAAAGGATGGCACTGGCGTGAATTCTTCGTTCAATCAGCAAATGTCAGACTTGGTGAACTTTTGCTCGTGTAGGCTCATACTACCCTTGTTATCATCCTCACAGCGTGGGATTTCGCAAGATCAGTCGTGACATGAAGCTTGCAGCAATCCAACTCCATGAACGGAACCTTCTAAGCCTTCGCGATATCCTAGATTGCTGCGGATTTTTTAGACGCGCTTGGTTTCGGATTTTGAAGCTCTGGCACGAAACTGGTGATGTCGTAGACCGTCAGCCTGACACAGCAATGCGTGCTCTTGATCATGAAGATGTTGATTGCCTGCTTCGCCTTGTAAGACAGAATCCTGACTATTTTTTTGGACGAGCTCATGCGCCTCCTTGCAACAAATCAATTCGTATCTGTCCGTTTCACAACAATCTTTCGCGAGCTCGAACGTGCTGATGTGAGCTACAAGAAACTCGAGCGCGTTGCCATGGAACGCAACGAGACTCTCCGTGCTGCATTCATCGCACGCATGGCTCAGTATGATCCATCAGAGTTGGGATTTATAGACGAGACGTCAAAAGATGAGCGGACACCTGGTAGACGCTATAGATGATCAAGGACAGGCACAGGTGCAGAGAAGAAGCCGGTGTTCGTGCGCAGACGGCGGACATCCACGGAAGCCCTCCTCACACTTTGATTCGAGTGTCGTCCTCATCAGATCCATTGGAATCAAGGTCAAGGCTGTCATGCTCTAGCAGGCTCTTGTGTTTTTTTGGAGGCAGGAATAGTTATATACAGCATGATGATAATGAATTACAGGAGAAATGAGTGCATAACGAGCAAAATCTAACGAAAAATTCATGCCAGTGCCATCCTTTATGCAAAGAGCTGTAATATTCTATCGGTGATGCGAATATTGCCGTCTGATCTCTCGTGACACTGAAGCTTTGGAATGTGTTGTTCTGTATTGCGAACTCCATGTTAGTCTTCTGGTTCGGTCAAATTATTGTACGTTGGAGGAATTGATGTGTATATCAGATGCTGATATGAGAACCAGAGGACCACTAATGATTTTAAATTTAGGGTGCGTCCATGCTCGAGAAGAAATAAAATGGGATGTTGAGCACTGACGGTGCCTGATTGGAAGAGGTGGTCCTCGGTGTGCTCCCACATTGGGCCATACCGAAAGCATGAGACATCTGATTCTGGCGTGATAGAATGGTGCTAGAATTCTGGGGAGTTGTCTTATGGAAATGGTAGTTTTGCATCAAAGGCTTCCGCTTCTCAGGCTGTCCTGGGCATCCACAGGTGAACAAGCAGATCTAGGCATGTCATTCAGTCCATCAATGGTGGGTCGAGGTTTTCAACGCCGAAAAGCTCTGACTGGTGCATCCAACATGGATCGATATCATCACAAAGGAGTCATTGCTCATCACTGTGACACACCAACATGCAGAAACAGACAAAGAATGGTAAGAAATGGAAATGGTAGCTCTACGGTATTGCAGACAAGAGTTTCTATGTGCTAGGCCAGCCAGCGGTTCGACGACCTAGTCATTTTCCCATTAGAGACGTTATTCCTGAGATGAATGAAAAGAAAGACTCACGTTGCTCATGCATCACATGAAAAATCTAGGCTTTGATTTCTCGATCTCGCCGCAAAACCAAAGGAACGCCTCCAAGCAATTGTTATACTTCCCTTGCTCGGCGTGTTCCTGGACAGCCCAAGCAATGAACTGGTCTAAGGTCGAGAGTGTCTCTCCTACAGCAACGTCCCGTATCAGCAGTTCCTTGAACTTATCTTGTTTCCACATGCTGAAGACTGCCTTGAAGATAAATCCAGCAAAGGGGCATGTAGACCCTTTCCTGTACACGAAACCAGCATGGCACGCGGGTTGCTCACCGTTGAAGTTCTTCGACTGTGGCAAGCAACATTGAAAGCAGTAAGAGAAAGGAGCGAAAGTGAACATTCTCTTGAATGCATAGTACTCTTCCATGGGCATGGCCTTCATTTCGGCGCAGTCGATGTCGTTTGCTTCCAGGACCAGTTTTGCCCGCCTCCCAAAATCAAATGGGCAATGGCCTTTCAGCACCTCCATGTACTTGTCAAGGCGTGAGGTCTTTGCAAGACGACTCAACATCGCATCATTCACCCTGACTGCTCTGTGTGCAAAGGCGCGGGAATTGCTGGGGAGTGAAGAAGGAGGGGGCGGTTCTACCTTTGAGGAGGTGGGCATGGATGGTTGGGATGCTGACTGTCGAATCGGTCAGTGATGGCACGTCAAATAACAGAAGCACTGGAGACATACCATGAATGGATTGTCACTCTCTGGCCTTGAGGGTCGCTATAAGAGACAGACAGTCAGCATAAGCAGACTTTCTCGGATGCGAGCGACTCACGGGCTGATGAAGGACCTCCATAGCATCAAGAACCAATGCTTGAGAACGGGTTATCTGAGAGTTTGAGTTGTCATACAACTCATCGCTGTCCTGGGATGTTGGTGGTGCAGGGATAGGATCCTGTGATGCATCGTGAATACCAATGGAGATGTCTTGGATGGTATCAACACGTACCGTCTGATGCGAGGCTGATGCTGATGCGAACACAGGAGGTGCAGTCTGCATGACATTGGCGCCTTCATTGGAAGGACCTCCAAATGGATGAAGAGGTGCGAAAGGGGTGTTGATAGCCTGTATTGCGAATTGCTGCATAGGGCTGTTAGGGACACACACGTCGCAAGGGATCCAGTCAGAGTTTTCAGTGCAACGGGCTGCGAGATCTTCGCCATCCATGCAGAGCATGGTGGTGTATCGTCGACATTCCTCACCATGGACTACATCCTGCAGTTGGTCGATACAGTGCTTCTGTGCTACCTTCACTCCGCGGAAGGACGTGATCCCCTCAGCGTCCGTGACAAAAAATACATGGGATTCCCTTCCATCTCGACCGGCGCGACCCATCATCTGGTTGTTGACTGTCAGTCCGTATGCCGGCCTGAAGATCACCACATATCGGACGTTGGATCTATCCATACCCTGTGCAAAAGCCGTGGTGCACGCCATCACCTTGCATTCCCCTCGGTCCCAGAGGTCGAGATTATAGGCCTTGGTGTTGCCTGGCTCGAAGAGTTCACTATGATAGACTGCGCACGTATTTTGTGACGCAAAGAGCGTGGTGTCTCCCTGCGAGGAAAAGAATACAAGCATGCGTTCTTCATCAGTCAACCTTGCGTTCAAAGCATGAACAAGGTGGGCCAAAGACTGCCTCGCTGCGATGGGCTGTACATGGATGACGTGGATTCCGATCTCCGGACGGTTTGTCGATGATCTGACTTGAGCGAGGTCTGTGACCTTGATGCCGAATGGTTTGACGAAGTGTCCCAGCTGGTGTGGAGGTATGGTGGCGGACAAGAGGTTGATTTGTATGCGCATGCTACCAAATTGTCGGGCCAGACTTTTCCACCTGTTGACACGATTTGGATGGCAATTGATAACATCGTGAAATTCATCTATAAAGGCTCTGCTGAACTTTTTACCGAGAGGGGATACAAGGAGACTGTGGGGGCTATTGATGAGCGACTGCATAAAGTGGGACGGGACTGGCATTCATACCTAGCAAATGCTTCACTGGAGCAATGCTCAACCTGGACGAAAAGAATTTGAACGTTGTCCGGCACCTCTTTGGAGCGAGAGTAGTTGTGACATCTCAGTCCGGTGGCGACCGCTTTTGCATACTGTTCTTCAAGCAAAGCAACAAACGGGCATACCACGATGGACTTTGCTTCATCGTCCATCGCTGAGGGCACCATCCACAGCATACTTTTACCACCTCCTGTCTTCATGGCGACCATGACATCGCGATCCTCAGTCATGACGGCAATGAGAGCATCCATCTGCGCCTTGCTCTTTTCTCTTGCGGCGGGATCCTTCATAATACGTCTGATCGCGTGTCGAATATTCTCTCTAACCTCCAGAACTGCAGGCGGCGGCGAGGAAGGTCGACTGCTATCAGGAACTATGAAATCAGACGAGTCATCATCGCTATGTTAATGTACCGGGCGGTGCAGCCCTATACGGCCTGCGCCTGCGCAGTCGCATCGATGCGCCAGCCAATCAGAGAGGTCGCATCGATGCGCACCGATGCGCACAGTCAACCAGAGTGTGCGCACAGGCAATCAGAGCCTGCCAACGACCAACTAGACATGATTCAATGTATCAGAGACAACAAGCCACCCTTGGAAAGAGTATTCATCGACACGATCCCAGGGACTGATGAATAGGGGCGACTTTAGCATACGCGTACGCTAAGATGATTTTTTGTCTAAGTAGATAAAAAATGGCATTAAAAATAGCAAAAATCAAGCAAAATCAAGGAAAGACGTGACATGCCAGATGCAACAAGCCACCCAGTCCACCAGCGCTAGACAGAGCATCATCTACAGTCACGAGTAGCATACGCGTACGCTAAAATGATTTTTAGTCTAAGAAGATAAAAAACAGCACAAAAAATAGCAAAAATCAAGCAAAATCAAGGAAAGACGTGACATGCCAGATGCAACTGGACACCCAGTCCAGACGGAGCATCATCTACAGTCACGAGTAGCATACGCGTACGCTAAAATGATTTTTCAATAAAACAGCAAAAATCAAGCAATCAGCCTCGACCACCACAGTTAGAGCTAGGGTTCAATACCACCCCCCACCAGCTAGAGCTAGAGCTTAGTTAGCTGACTCGCTGCTTAGGCTGAAAACGTATTGTCTCGGTGTCTCGTTGTCTCGGCATAGAGACAAGCTAAGAACAAGGGAGACGATGAAGGAAAGTAGAAGCGATAAAATCAGCAAAATGAAGTCGAGTCAAAGCTAGATCCTGTCCTTGGCCCACGCGTCACCCCCCAGACTAGCGCTACGATAAGGAAGACAATCAAGAAAAGCAGAAGCGATACGTCACCACAGCAAGTCAAGCGATACCATGACAAGAGACTACGATAGCGAGACAAGCAATACAACAGCGATAAATCATGCAAAATGAACCCAAGTCTGAACGAGGTTTTCGCCTAAAGCTACGCCTCACATCAGCCATTCGATAGCAAAAATCACGCTGGATCAAGCCCAGTCCTGACGAGGTTTTCGCCTAAAGCTACGCATGAGATCAAGCAAAATCAAGCCATTCGATAGCAAACATCACACAAAATCAAGCCAAGTCCGAACGAGGTTTTCGCCTAAAGCCACGCTTCAGATGAAACAAAACAAAGCAAAGTCAAGCAATCCAATAGCAAAAATCATGCAGAGTCAAGCCCAGTCCTGACGAGGTTTTCGCTTAAAGCTATGCTTCATATCAAACAAAAATCAAGCAAAGTCAAGCCCAGTCCTGACGAGGTTTTCGCCTAAAGCCACGCTTCAGATCAAACAAAAATAAAGCAATCCACTAGCAAATATCAAGCAAAGTCAAGCCCAGTCTTGACCAGGTTTTCGCCTAAAGCTACGCTTCAGATCAAACAAAAATCAAGCAAAGTCAAGCCCAGTCCTCACGAGGTTTTCGCCTAAAGCCATGCCTCAGATCAAGCAAAATCAAGCAAAGTCAAGCAAAGTCTGAACAAGGTTTTTGCACCAGCCTATGCATCACCCCAGACAAAGACAACGATAAGCGATACGACAGTCAAGACTCTGACAGCAAAAGAAAAGGATAAGAAACGCCACACCACAGACTACGATGACCGAGTAACCGAGTCAAGTCACGGATACAACAAGATACCATACAATAGACAAGTCAAGGAACACGACAGACCACGACCATAGATAGAGGGAGACGCTAAGCTAAGATAGAAGAAAAACACCCAATACACGCAATCAGCCTCGACCACCACAGTTAGAGCTAGGGTTCTATGTTTATGCTCTGGGCGGTGCAGGACTAAGATGCATGCGAATTCGCAGTCGCATTCGCATTCGCATGCGCATTCGCATTCGCATCGATGCGCATGGGCAATGAGAGTGTGTGCACAGTCACCAAGTGCATGCACACTGATGCATTTCACAGGCATGATACCATCCAAAGACAGATTGCTGATTCCATTAGCATACATGTATGTTAAACTGATGCTCACAGGCAACAAGCTTGTGCACACTATTGTGCATGACAAATGTGGTGGTCACAAGAGATAGAAGACAGACTTTATTAGCATGCACATATGTTAAATCATTGCACATGACTGATGTGCATTGATGTGATCTCATTAGCATACGCGTATGTTAAATTGTTGCACATGACCAATGCACATTCAACAGTGTGCACACCAGTGCGCACAGCTAATCAGAGAGTGTGCACTGGTTGAATGACAGATATGTCACCCACTAAAGATAGACTCTAGACTTTATTAGCATACACGTATGTTAAATTGTGGCCCATGACCAATGCGCATTGATGCGCACAGCCAATATGTGTGTATGTGGTGATGGCATGACAGATGTCACCAACCAAAGATAGACTATAGACTTTATTAGCATACACGTATGTTAAATTTTGGCATGTGACCAATGCGTATCAATGCGCACACTGTGATACCCAATACATACAATCAGTGTCAACCACCATAGTTAGAGCTAGGGTTCAAACCCACCCTCACCAGCTAGAGCTTAGTTAGCTGACTCGCTGCTTAGGCTGAAAACGTATTGTCTCGGTGTCTCGGTTCTTGGCAAGACAGGCAATATGATATGACAGACCACCTACACAATGTTAGAGCTTAGTTAGCTGTCTCACTGCTTAGGCTGAAAACGTATTGTCTCGGTGTCTCGGTTCTTGGCAAGACAAGCAATATAATATGATAGACCACCTATACAATGTTAATTTGCTGCACATGACCAATGCACACAGCTAACAAGGTGTGTAGACTGATGGTGTGACAATCCAAGACAGACACCAGATGTTATTAGCATACATGTATGCTAAATTGTGGCACATGACCAATGCGCACAGCTAATAATAGTGTGTGGACTGATGATATGACAGATATGTCACCAACCAAGACATACTTTAGACTTTATTAGCATACATGCATGCTAAATTGTGGCACACAACCAATGCGCACAGCCAATCACAGTGTGCGCATTGGTGCGCACCGCCAATAAGAGTCTAGACTGATGATATGACAGATATGTCACCAACCAAGACATACTTTAGATTTTATTAGCATACATGCATGCTAAATTGTGGCACACAACCAATGCGCACAGCCAATAAGAGTCTAGACTGATGATATGACAGATATGTCACCAACCAAGACATACTGTAGACTTTATTAGCATACATGCATGCTAAATTGTGGCACACAACCAATGCGCACAGCCAATCACAGTGTGCGCATTGGTGCGCACCGCCAATAAGAGTCTAGACTGATGATATGACAGATATGTCACCAACCAAGACATACTTTAGATTTTATTAGCATACATGCATGCTAAATTGTGGCACACAACCAATGCGCACAGCCAATAAGAGTCTAGACTGATGATATGACAGATATGTCACCAACCAAGACATACTTTAGACTTTATTAGCATACACGTACGCTCAATTGTGGCACACAACCAATGCGCACAGCCAATCACAGTGTGCGCATTGGTGCGCACCGCCAATAAGAGTCTAGACTGATGATATGACAGATATGTCACCAACCAAGACATACTTTAGACTTTATTAGCATACATGCATGCTAAATTGTGGCACACAACCAATGCGCACAGCCAATAAGAGTCTAGACTGATGATATGACAGATATGTCACCAACCAAGACATACTTTAGACTTTATTAGCATACACGTACGCTAAATTGTGGCACACAACCAATGCGCACAGCCAATCACAGTGTGCGCATTGGTGCGCACCGCCAATCACAGTGTGCGCATTGGTGCGCACTGCCAATAAGAGTCTAGACTGATGATATGACAGATATGTCACCAACCAAGACATACTTTAGACTTTATTAGCATACATGCATGCTAAATTGTGGCACACAACCAATGCGCACAGCCAATAAGAGTCTAGACTGATGATATGACAGATATGTCACCAACCAAGACATACTTTAGACTTTATTAGCATACACGTACGCTCAATTGTGGCACACAACCAATGCGCACAGCCAATCACAGTGTGCGCATTGGTGCGCACCGCCAATAAAGTCTAGACTGATGATATGACAGATATTCACCAACCAAACATACTTAGACTTTATTAGCATACAGCAGCTAAATTGGCACACAACAATGCGCACAGCCAATAAGAGTCTAGACTGATGATATGACAGATATGTCACCAACCAAGACATACTTTAGACTTTATTAGCATACACGTACGCTAAATTGTGGCACACAACCAATGCGCACAGCCAATAAGAGTCTAGACTGATGATATGACAGATATGTCACCAACCAAGACATACTTTAGACTTTATTAGCATACACGTACGCTAAATTGTGGCACACAACCAATGCGCACAGCCAATCACAGTGTGCACACCAATGTGCACAGCCAATCACAGTGTGCGCACCAATGCACACAGCCAAACACAGTGTGCGCACCAATGCGCATAGCTCAACATAGAGTGTGCACTCAGAGTATGACAGATAGTTGCAATCAGCATCCATATATACTTACCCTCAGATAGCCAAACATAACTATCACATGACTTATCAAGGAGTCTGTCCACAGAACATGCCAGATATGACTACAGATGTAAATTTACTCATTCTTGCCAAGAAACACAAATATCATAGCTATTATCTTTGTTAGAGTCCATATGTTCTCATAACCTCAAAATATATCATCTCAGTGAGCCAAATGTAAAGTAATAGCTGAGTTGTCATCATAACATGACACAGCATAGACTTTCCTAATAAAGCAAGTATCTCCATTTGTAAATAAGATTCAGCTTAGCACAAACATGGCACTACAATTGCACATCAACATCATCATCAAATACTCCTTCATTCACTACCACCATCATCTATCTGATCACTTATCATGCCTACCTGCATTAACTGCTCTACTCAGTTCAGCACCAAGGATTACAACAAGCATAGCAAGAAATGCTTGAAGGACATTGAGACTTTCAGATACAATGACCAAGAGATTACTGTCTATAAAAATACTGAGGGTAAATTTCCCTGCTATTGCTCTGATTCTGGATGTAGAGATGGAAAAAAAGCCTATGCTACTTTGGAGATCCTAAAGAAGCACTTTAAAAGTACAAAGTCTCATTGGGTTGGCAAGGTAATTAACATACATGTATGCTAAAATTACTACTGACAATAATCTACAGAATGATCCACCACAGCAACCAGCTTCTGACAAGGTAATTAGCATACATGTATGCTAAAATCACCACTTATCATAATCTATAGAATGATGCACCACAGCAACTAGCTTCTGACAAGGTAATTAGCATACATAATTAGCATACATGTATGGTAAAATCACCACTCATCATAATCCACAGAATGATTCATCACAGCAATCAGCCTCTGGCAAGGTAATTAGCATACGCGTATGCTAAAATCACAACTCATCACAATTCACAGAATGATCCACCACAGCAATCAGCTTCTGACAAGGTAATCAGCATATACATGCATGGTAAAATCACCAATTATCATAATCCACAGAATGATCCACCACAGAAACCAGCCTATGACAAGGTAATTAGCATACACATATGCTAAAATCACCACTTATCACAATCCACAGAATGATCCAATACAGCAATCAGCTTCTAACAAGGTAATTAGCATACATGTATGCTAAAATCAGTGCTTATCATAATTTACAGAATTATCCACCACAGAAAACAGCTTCTGACAAAGTAAATAGCATGCATGCACGCTAAAATCATTTCTTATAACAATAAACAGAACATACAAAAAAAGCAACATCTTATGTTGCATCACAGAAAAAAGACAGATGATGTTGAGATGAAAGAGACTGAAGTGAGTACAGACATCAACACACATATACACTGGTTAACCACCATTAATAGGCTTTTCACACCGATCAATCAATGGACATAGATCAAGTAAGAGCAAAGACTTGTATGTCTGATAATCAACTCACATTCATCCAAGCCTCAATCAAGAAAACTCCTGTCATCAGTCATCCAGCAAGACAATCAAGTGAGCAACACAACTACCATACACTCACAATAATCAACTCAGATCACAGGATGGACTTCTTCATCATTCATATTTGGACACCATCAATGTTGTTGTTGATGCCGACCTCAACATGGTCTGCTGCCAGATATGTCAAATCGCTGTAGTTCCCAATCACATGCCTGGTCATATCAAAAACAAGCATCCTCAAATAAAACTAAACAGCACTCAGTATTGCCAAGCTGTGGTCGACATGAAGGTTTCTCCAACTCTACCAAGCTTTATAGCTGGAGGACCATATTACAGTCATTACAAAGGTCTTCGGGTACAAGATGGCCTCGCTTGTGACTCATGTATCTATGTATGTGGCTCAAAAGCACATATGGAGGATCATCATCGTGCAAAGCACCGATCCATTCCGACACCCAAGCAATGGATGCTCTGCAAAATGCAGCAGCTCAACAAGGGAGCACAAAAACAGTTTTGGAGGGTTGCTGATACAAAGGAGATGTTTTGTGATCATCAGGAAGTGTTAGACAGGATGAGAAAAGAGATGGCTGAGGTGACCAGGATAGAGCAAGTGCCCCAAGACAACCGCATGGTGAGCCCTTGGCTACTGAGCACCAAGTGGCACGAACATACAGCCGGCCATGATCCTGCAACTCTGAGGAAGCTTGTAGAGATTCCAAAGGCGGATGATCCCATCATGCCCAACCTCACGCATGCAGTTGAGCAATATTTTGAAACTGCCCTGATCATGTTGGATACTACAGCAGAATCGATCCTACAGCGCCTCAACTCTCCTGATCCATTGAAAAAGTCAGTTATTCTGATTAGCATACGCGTATGCTAAATTCATTAATACACAGTGGAATCAACAACACACCTCTTCATCGCCATCAAGAAGCCACAACCATGCAATCATACATTCGATCTACCGTTGGTCTCTTAGCCATGCTCCTGAGGACTGATGGTGGCGATGACTATGAGATTCCAATGTCACATGATCTCGTGGCCGCACTACAGGAACTTGGACTGGCATTGACGGAGAATGAAATGACCACAGAGAAGATACATGTGGTGCTGACCATGATCTGGATGGTCAAGTGGAGCAAGAAGAAAGACAATATGATTCCCTGTCCAACAGAGCGATTCATGGCTTTGTACACTTTGAACGCCAATGGTCAACACAAAGAGCCAGTGTCAGTCACTCCTACCATTTCCCGACTGGAGTATTGCATGCGGCTTGCCTGTCTAAAGCAGCTGAAGATTCTCAGTGCCGAGTTATATGATGGCGATGATGATGCAGCCTGCGATGCCGTTCAACCTTGGTTCACAGAGAAAAACAACACACCTTTCAGTGGCATACGCTCACTGCAGCACCGAGCATCGAGCATTGCATATAGCACTATGAGTCTACCTCGTGTATGGTGGGTGGATGATAAGAGATGGACAGAGATGCTGTATAAAGGTGACAAGGTAAACCTAAATGATCTGAGAGAGCTATTTGCATCCACAGAAACAAAACTGGTGGACCTCTGGGAGAAAAAAGTATTGGCCGGCATTAGCATACGCGTATGCTATGAAAATCTCATGGATGACACCACCAACAAAGACATAGGTTACTGCTTCTTATCCGACCGCAGAAACACATGCTTTGCAGATCGGGACCAGTTCCTGAAGGCTCTCATCAATACTCCAGAGGTCTTTGATCAATTTGCCACCATACGTGACAAACAGCTGGTGTGGAACAAAGGTGCCCTATTGCAGTGGCTAAGAGACTATGCAGAGTTTCAAAAGCTAGTACTAGTCAGATGTGAGATGCTGAGTGGAGCACCGGGGCGTGGGACAGAACTTACAGCAATGACCTATAGAAACACGAAGGTAAGCACAACATTCAAATTAGCATACGTGTACGCTAATATGATAGATAGACACGGTCTCAGCGTAACCTGGTCATGCTAGGAAAAAACCTGACCATGCTCCGCACATATCAGAAGGGCACTGCACTGGCTGGATTTGACAAGCTCATTCCTCACTCAATTGATGGAGTCACAGCCGATATTATAATCCAAGACCTTGCTCTGACCAGGCCCTTTGCTGAAGTTGCTGCACACATCTGCTATCCAGACAAGCCATGGATCAAAGACTTGTACCAAAAGCAGATGTTCATGAATGACCACAAACTGTTCACTACAGACCAGCTCTCAGCTGCAATGGCTAGAGAAAGCATATCCCACCTTGAATTCAACTTGGGTGTCAACTCATGGCGTCATATCAGCATTGCATTCAAACGCAAGCTTGGTCGTTTTTCCGAGGAGCTATTAGACAATGACGATGAAGACACAGTAGATGCCCTTCAAGCCGGTCATAGCAGCAGGGTAGAGAACCGGATATATGGCCTCAGCCCAGATGTGCTATCAATAAAACAACACCTTCTCCCTGAGTTTCTTCGAGCTAGTACCAGATGGCAGCTGCTGATGCATGTAGTTCCAGGTGGCCTGCAACTAGCATATGTCGATGCTAGGTGCCACCACTTCAAACGGCTCGCAAAGTCTGGGAGGTTTGGCTCAGACTTTGAAGAGAGCACTTCAGAAAGTCATGCAGCAGAACTGCCCTCTATTGAAGCTCCTAGGCTTACTGACATCAACATGGATGAAATGGCCAACCACATTGGACGCAAGCTAGAGGAAAGGCTGATGGCTGGAATGGAACATCGGTTAACAACCAGGATGGTTGACATGCTCACACCATTGCTAGAAGGGCTCATCAAGGAAGCTGTACAGACAGCTCGTCCACAGCAACCAGCTGCAGCAGTTCCTACCAATGACATCGACTTTGATGACATTTATGGAGAGATCAGCAGTCCAGGACAAAATGATGACTCACACAAGACTCCTAAAGCCAAAGGCAAGCAACAGTCCAACATTCAGTACAGACATATGCTAACTAAATGAATCAGCCGCACTCCAAACCTGGACAGGACATCGAACAATCAACAAAGAGTCAGACATAAGCAGTACAGATGAGCAAACAATCTCCAGTGGTGAGCATATTGCTGTTGAAACATGCACATGCCAATAAAATTGCACAGACTATCCAACAACCAGCGATGAGTCCAATGTGTTCAACGCAACAAGTGGTAGGTCAAGCCACCTCAGCATACTCATATGCTAATACCAGTGCACAGAAGATGAGGCGATTGGCCAGGAATTGAAAGAAGTGTACATCATCAGTGGTAAGCGACATGAAATTAGCGTACGCGTATGCTAAATGACAGCAGACGACGATGATGCACCACCAGCTGCACCACTCAACCAGCTGGCCCTCAAAAGCAGTGATGCTGACATGAGTCGCAAATGCCTAGTTGCACTTCAAGCAGTGCTCAACAACAAACATGCCCAATGGTCATCTCCAAAGCAAAGCGAGGCAGTCATTGCCACACTCAAGCGAGACACTGATATTATTGCCATGCTGAAGACAGGTGGAGGAAAGTCGATGCTGGCCATCCTTCCGGCACTCATAGAGCCAGAGAAGGCAGTGGTGGTAGTACTCCCTCTGAAATCTCTGATGACGGACTGGAAGAGAAAGCTTGAGGCGATGAAAGTTCCTTTCCAAGTCTATGATCAACACCATCCCTTGTCCACCAGCATCAACCTGATTCTGGTATCTGCAGACCAGGCTAGATTCAAGACATGGAGACAATACCTAGCTGAGCTCAATCAGATTCTACCAGTCAGCCGGATAGTATTTGATGAAGGTCACATCGCTCTGCTTGCGGAAGACTTTAGAGTATCTCTGCAAGATTTGCATGAGCTGAGACAGTTCGCCACCCAGCTGGTAGTGCTGACTGCCACACTACCTGATTCCAGCATTCCAGCCCTCAAATCAATGTTTGGACTGTTGTCTTCGACTATCGAAATAAGAGAGTCCAGCAACCGTCCAGAGCTGCAGTACATCATGAAATCACCAGCTCAGTCGCACACTTTGGAGACCGAGACAATTCAAATTGTACAGCAGGAGCGCTTCAAATGGGAAGAGAAGGACAGAGGGTTGGTTTTTGTAACATATTTGGAGGATGGCGTGAGTCTGTCTGAAAAGGTAAGCAACAAATGAGCCATCGCACATGCATGCTGATTACTAGCAGACGGAGTGGCCATTCTACAATGGATCAAAGCACATGAGCGATGCATCCAGAGTGCAATATTACCAGGACTGGCGGTCCGGCAAGAGCCCTGTGATGATATGCACCAGTGCATTCAGCACAGGCAATGATTATCCTCATGTGCGACTGGTTATCCACATGAAGACACCATTGGAGATGTCTGAGCTAATTCAAGCTCAAGGTCGAGGAGGAAGAGATGGATGCCCAGCTAGATGCTACATCCTTCCATCGACTTCAGCTCCAAAAATCATCATTGAACGATCTGAGCTAGATCACAAAGGCCAATGGTATGCTCACGACCATGTCTACACACATGGTCTGAAGCGCTGCCTTCGTTATGGATCCACACTTTACATAGATGGAGAGGGAATTAATTGTCGAGCCAATGATAGAAACCAGCTATGCTGCGTTTGCAAGCAAGAAGCCAGGAAGCACAATCAAGAAAAGGAAACCATAAAACCACGCATACACCCAAATTTCTTGCAATATGAACGCATATTCTTGATCGATTCATCCCCTCCGCAACAGCATACACATATGCCAACCACAGTTTCTCCTTGTCACAAACGAAGCAGCTCAGTCAATAAAAGAGCATTCGATGATATAGCTGGTGCCATGGACTCTTTTGCAGGGGCGGCTGCAAATTCCAAAAAACAAAAAAAAATAAAGCAGGCAGAAGAGATGAATCGGGTCGATAGGATGAGAAAGGCACTGAACATGCTGAAGGACAAAGGATGCACCCTATGCAATGCAACCCACCGCAATGGAGACAAATTTCACAAGCTGGTAAACTGTCCAGCTTGGACAAACATGAACCCCTCTCTGGGAAAGTATTTTACTTGGAAGAAGACTGTCAGGTATGACAACCACAAGGGCATTTGCTATAAATGCCATGTGCCGACATGCAGTGATGAGCTGCATGTGCCTTTCAAAAAGGGAGAGAAAGATGACAAGCTATGTGACTGGCCAGACATTGTATTACCACTGGCTATGGTGATATTTCTGTATGAAGACCTACGGGAGCCAGCAGAAAAGTACTTTGGAGTCAAGTGGAGGACCTTGGAAGCATTGACAACATGGCTGATGAAGACACCAGCATCAGGACACCACAGCAAAGGGATGGATCTACTGCTGTGGTATGTAGAAGTACACAAAAAACAGGCATAGAACAACCACATACATAGAAGTATGATGCTCAAATTTACAGCCATAGTCAGGAGGAATGAAACCTTAGAAGAAAGTGACTCGTGAGGCATGACTGAGAGAGTAAGCATTAAAAATAACTGTGAGCAAGACAGCAAAGGTCAAGTGACCACCCACCATCAATGCGACAAACAGTGGACATTCAAAATCAGCTGTCAGAAGTCTCACCATGTCATAAAATAGCTGTGAGGGCAAGTTACAGACACACTTGAGCCTAATTTACCATACATGTATGGTAAATGGATGAGATGGCAAATGTTCAGTGACCACCCGCCATCAATGAGACAAACAGTGGACATCCACCACTGGCCATCAGAAGTCTCACAATGTCATCAAATAGCTGTGCGGGCACATTACAGACACACTCGAGCCAAATTTACCATACGCGTATGGTAAGCGGATGAGATGGCAAAGGTCCAGTGACCACCTGCCATCAATGTGACAAACAGTGGACATCCACCACTGGCCATTAGAAGTCTCACAATGTCATAAAACAGCTGTGCGGGCAAGTTACAGACATACTTGAGCCTAATTTACCATACGCGTATGGTAAACGGATGAGATGGCAAATGTTCAGTGACCACCCGCCATCAATGTGACAAACAGTGGACATCCACTGCTGGCCATTAGAAGTCTCACAATGTCATAAAACAGCTGTGCGGGCAAGTTACAGACACACTCGAGCCAAATTTACCATACGTGTATGTTAAACGGATGAGATGGCAAATGTTCAGTGACCACCCGCCATCAATGTGACAAACAGTGGACATCCACCGCTGGCCATGAGAAGTCTCACAATGTCATCAAATAGCTGTGCGGGCACATTACAGACACACTCGAGCCTAATTTACCATACGCGTATGGTAAACGGATGAGATGGCAAATGTTCAGTGACCACCCGCCATCAATGTGACAAACAGTGGACATCCACTGCTGGCCATTAGAAGTCTCACAATGTCATAAAACAGCTGTGCGGGCAAGTTACAGACACACTCGAGCCAAATTTACCATACGCGTATGTTAAACGGATGAGATGGCAAATGTTCAGTGACCACCCGCCATCAATGTGACAAACAGTGGACATCCACCGCTGGCCATGAGAAGTCTCACAATGTCATCAAATAGCTGTGCGGGCACATTACAGACACACTCGAGCCTAATTTACCATACGCGTATGGTAAACGGATGAGATGGCAAATGTTCAGTGACCACCCGCCATCAATGTGACAAACAGTGGACATCCACCACTGGCCATTAGAAGTCTCACAATGTCATAAAACAGCTGTGCGGGCACATTACAGACACACTCGAGCCAAATTTACCATACGCGTATGTTAAACGGATGAGATGGCAAATGTTCAGTGACCACCCGCCATCAATGTGACAAACAGTGGACATCCACTGCTGGCCATTAGAAGTCTCACATGTCATAAAACAGCTGTGCGGGCAAGTTACAGACACACTCGAGCCAAATTTACCATACGCGTATGTTAAACGGATGAGATGGCAAATGTTCAGTGACCACCCGCCATCAATGTGACAAACAGTGGACATCCACTGCTGGCCATTAGAAGTCTCACAATGTCATCAAATAGCTGTGCGGGCACATTACAGACACACTCGAGCCGAATTTACCATACGCGTATGGTAAATGGATGAGATGGCAAAGGTCCAGTGACCACCCGCCATCAATGTGACAAATAGTGTACATCCACCACCTGCTATTAGACATCTCACAATGTCATCAAATAGCTGTGCAGGCAAGTTACAGACACACTCGAGCTTTATTCACCATACATATATGCTAGCAAAGAATCATACCATGCCAGAAACTGTCCAAGCAGCAATAGAGGTGGTAGTCATGTGATCACCAAATGCAGTAATTTCCATATAAGTATTTGTTTGTTCATGTTTTATGTGTTCCTAAAGCATATATGCAAACAAATTCCATTTTGAGTCAGACCTCTCTTTCTCTTGAACCACCATCATCTCCAAGTAGCACAAATATCAGAATGTCCCCAATCAACCAAACAACAACAAATATAGTAAGAAATTAATATTTAAATACAATTAAATAATCATTTGTTTGAAATTTTCAAAGTCTAAAGCAAAGGCAAGTTTAGCATACATGTATGCTAAATTATGTTTGAGATTAACCAACAATTCTCTGCACTTTAGGTGGCAGGCACCCCAAGCAAGGTAAGTTTAGCATACATGTATGCTAAATCATGTTTGAGCAGTGACTAACAATATATGTGCTTTAGGTGGCAGACACTGCAAGCAAGGTAAGTTTAGCATACATGTATGCTAAATCATGTTTGAGCAGTGACTAACAATATATGTGCTTTAGGTGGCAGACACTGCAAGCAAGGTAAGTTTAGCGTACATGTATGCTAAATCATGTTTGAGCAGTGACTAACAATATCTGTGCTTTAGGTGGCAGGGACTGCAAGTAAGGTAAGTTTAGCGTACATGTATGTTAAATCATGTTTGAGCAGTGACTAACAATATCTATGCTTTTAGGTGGCAGGGACTGCAAGCAAGGTAAGTTTAGCGTACATGTATGCTAAATCATGTTTGAGCAGTGACTAACAATATTTGTGCTTTAGATGGCAGGGACTGCAAGTAAGGTAAGTTTAGCGTACATGTATGTTAAATCATATTTGAGCAGTGACTAACAATATCTATGCTTTAGGTGGCAGGGACTGCAAGCAAGGTAAGTTTAGCGTACATGTATGCTAAATCATGTTTGAGCAGTGACTAACAATATTTGTGCTTTAGATGGCAGGGACTGCAAGCAAGGTAAGTTTAGCGTACATGTATGCTAAATCATGTTTGAGCAGTGACTAACAATATCTGTGCTTTAGGTGACAGGGACTGCAAGCAAGGTAAGTTTAGCGTACATGTATGCTAAATCATGTTTGAGCAGTGACTAACAATATCTGTGCTTTAGGTGACAGGGACTGCAAGCAAGGTAAGTTTAGCATACATGTATGCTAAATCATGTTTAAGCAGTGACTAACAATATCTGTGCTTTAGGTGACAGGGACTGCAAGCAAGGCATCAACAAAGAAAGTGTTATCAAACATGAAAGTGAGCGATGTCCAGCATACTGAATGACTTGTATTGTTCTGAACCACATGTGCAGTTCACAAAAACAAAGACAGTAGTGAATGAGCAAGAATCTGATGAAGATGAGGAGAACGACATGTCTGAGGTTAGTATCATGCACATGCATCAATTCCATTGTTGAAATAAATCATTCTTGTTCCAGGGCGAGTTGCCAACAAGAAATGAATCACCAATGGACTCTAATGTCAGTAACACTGCGGTATTCACACAACAGCCAGCTAATGACATCTTTCAGCTTGATGATGTAATTCAATTGGAAGAGGTGAACAAATGACATTTCATTTAGCATACGCGTATGCTAACCAGATGCCAGGAGGAAGAGGATGAGAACCAGCGTCATCTTCATACCACACAAATCCTCGCTGATTTGCGAAAAGCGGAACTGGGTTATGCGCTGCTCCACGTTGGAGACACCCCTAACGATTTTGGCCTAGGGCCAAACATGGTTCGGCAGCGTTACAACTGCCGACCCATTAACAAGCAAGTCATCAGCAGGATTCGACACAGTCACAACTCAACTGCGTTGCTAAACCGCTTCCCTGAGAATGCCATGTTCATTGGCATCAAGAAGAATTACGCCATCAAAGAAAGCCTATCATCGCTGAGGGCAGGGCCATACAACAACTTTATCAAATGGACAGAGGATGCAAGATCCCAAGGTGCTCAGATGGTGCTGTTCAATGGCAACCATAGGTGGACGTATATTGGAGAGCTGTGTGAACAGGAATTTTATGACTATATGGAGGCAATGAAGGAGATAGTGAATTGGAAGAACCCCCGTGACAAGAATGGCGCAATAGAAATCAAGAAAAAGAATAGAGTGATTCTGGAGGAAAAGGCTGTGTGGCTTGCCAGATTTTTTGACATTGGTAGGAAAGTCACCACATTAACATACGCGTATGCTAAATACTAGTGTCACAGATGCTCTGGAGGCAGCGTCAAACTCAGCTCTGCTCTTGCATGAGCTTACAACAAATCTGTCTCTGCCAGCAAAGGACGACACAGACACCGATAAGCTAAAGAATGTGCTTCGCCTTGGACGTGGAGGCACATCTGAAAAATCATCACAGCTCGTCAAAGATGCGTTGAAACAGTGGATCGAATCCAAAGACAGCAGCAGCTCACGCACAGCATGGGCAGTCAGCGATTATCATCTGTTCAACTTTTTACAGGACCTTTATGCGCACCCAGCATTTGAGAATTCAGCTTTGATCAACATTTCATTGATGTACTCTAATTGGGCGCCCAACCTGACCTGGGTGAGTGCATGAACTGAAATTAGCATACGCGTATGCTAACTGAAGAGTCAGTTTTATGTAACAACATTCAGACCAATGCTGGCCCTCTTGGAGTTCTTGGTCTCTCCAGTCATTCTTCCCACCATGCAGGAAGCATGGCGCAAATATCATTCGAAAAATTGCGATCTTGCACATCCAAATCATGCAAAGGAGCTCAAGCATGTCATGAAGAAGCTCACTGATGAATTTCAGGATCCGATCCTGGAAGCGAAGAATGCTCCACTGCTGGGGTTGCTTGATGGGCCCATCATGGAGAAGATGGATGAAGCATTCTCCGAACACCTGTCTGCTCACATGCATCTTTATGGGTCCTCAGACATATCAGAAATGGAACGATATCAGCAAGGATTCATCAAATATCACAGGGCGATCAGCGATGATGCGAACAAGGTGATTGAGTATGACATGCTCCCTTATTGCAACAAAACCTCAGATGGTGGCGAGCGCGAGCGTGCGACGATTCGTAATGTCATTGTCAAAATGACATGGTGCAGATTGGGCTTTAAGCCTTCATATTCAATCGCAACTCTTGATGTTCAAACCCCTGAACCCTTTCTCAGCACCTCTGTTATTGGTGCTGTCATGCTAAACTGGAATGCAAAAAGAGTGTCCAGATACATGAAGGTTCCACGTGGTGAACCAAAGATCAAGGAGGTTGCATTCTTTGGTGAGAGTGTAGCAGAAGTAAGTGCAGCAAACATCACACTAGCATACGCGTATGCTAATCTCAATCAGATATTTCTATGGATCGAACCTCTTTGTGTGTTTGCCGTAACTGGAGGAAACCTCCGTGGCCCTAACAAGGCTTGGCACTGTGCTGGTGGAGCCATTGGACATTATTTCAAGGTTCGGATGGGAATAAGCAATGAGTTTGCCAGAGAGCAAGCGTTTGGAATGGTTTGTCACAGTTTATATATGAGATGATGACAGTGCTGATTTATGACCCAACAGCTTGTCACAAGCCTTCACATGATGCGTGGAGCACAGTTACCGCAGCTAAAGGCGGCCATGGAGAAGTATATGCCAAGTCCCGAAACAATCAAGAAAATCTTGGCCGACATCAAAGACCTCCTCACCAAAGATGTTCTTGCACAACTGAAGAAGTTTATCCGCAAGTACGGAAATGAAATCAGTTTGACCAAGAATGCATCGAAAGGTGCTCTTGTCCTTCCCCGTCCCAGCAAGCTCCTCCAAGACGAATTCAATTTCGATGCCACACCCAAGCTCCAAAAAGCATTTGAATCTTTGTGGCGCATCCTCAGGCAGACGAGCTTCAGATGGATTCAAAGTGATCCTACAAAGTCTGTATCAAATGCATTCATCATCCACTGCATCTATCAGGCAAACCTGCAGAAGAGACGCATACAAATGCTTGCAACACCAACAGTCTGGAGCATTCGAGAGGCTATCGCTTCTGACTTGGTTGCTATCGCACATGAAAATGGCCATCCAGAGTTGGAAGTGTTTCCATTTTGGGATCGCATTGTCACCATGCCTGTGACTCCAGATATCGTCGATTTGATATCTATCTTGCCAGTCATCAATGATGCAGAGACCTTTGCAAGTTCTTCAGCAAGAGCTCTTGCTGCCCCAGACTTGGCAAAGACAAACAAAGACATCCTCACCAAGATTGTGAAGCTGGCAATATCCGAGGGCCTTGGTGGCATAAAGATCAATGGAGTCCTCAAGATAGAGCCTGGGGTCAAAAATGCTCTTGTTGAATTGATCGAGGCAAGTGCCTCTTTGCTCACTAGCATACGCATATGCTAAACTGCAGAAATGAACAGGAGGTCGGAGGTACAGGCAGAAAACAGGCTCTCCGTGTGAATGACCCCAAGGCAGACCTAACAGCCAAGCTGTCTCGAGAAGACAGAACAGAACTAGTACAAGACTTGGGCTTCGGATTCAACATGGACAGACTAAAGGTTGCAACAGTGGAAGAACTTGATCGGCACTTTTCACCACAGTCAGACCTAGCACTGAAGAAAAAACCGATATCATTTCACTCCACCGATACCCGCCTGTATACAGCATATCTTGCAGAGGAGAGACTGTCGAAAATCAACAAAGCTGTTGCACACAACAACATGCTTCAGAGGAGAAGTGAGAAGAGAGCAAAAAAGCACGGCCGTCCAACAAAACTGAAGGCAAAGAGCAAACCTATCATAGAGTCCGAGGATGAACCGAGCGACATGGAGGCCTCTGTTGCTGAAGGTATATTCATGTCTCATATTCCAGCATGTGTATGCTGACCACTGTACAGATGCTGAGGGAGAAGAACATCTTCATGAGATGGATACAAGTGAAGAGCCACGTCTGAGTGCGTCTATCTTCTTTCTCATTTCAGCATACATACATACCAAACTATCTTTGCAGCCACCAAAGACAAAGGTAAAGGCAGACAGGTGGCTTCTGAGACTTCTTTTGAGAATGAGGAGACATTTGGGTTTGGTGAGCCTATGGCCATGGACCATGCTCATGAGGAGGAACATGATGAAGATATGGCTGAAGAAGGAGAGCAGAGAGAGGAGGCTGACTTTTCTGATCATGAAAATGTCAAATATTCCAAGGGGTCCGAATCCTCTGAGGAATCTGATGACAGTGGTCCTCCACTTAGCTCATACAGTGAGTAATCTGCCAATATCTAAATTAGCATACATGTATGCTAATATCTTCACAGTCAGAAATATTCTCAAGGCTGCTGAGGACTCTTGTGAGTTGCATAATCTTGTATCAGCATACGCGTATGCTAAACATGATGCAGCATCTGAAACAAGCGATGATGAATCTCTTGATAAACAGTTGGCAGTGGATCATGAGGTGAGGAAGAAAGGCAGATCATCCACTAGTCCAGAGTGGGATCAGGATGAAGAAGATGATGACAATGGGACGGACAACTCAGGTGACGCAAACTTGAATCCACCAGGCATTGAGGATTCCATAATGAAAGACTCACATGGAGAAGATGCAGATGGTATCGATCATCCTGATGCTGAGAATACCGAAGAGACATCGGTTTCTAAAGCTCTTGCCAAGGCCTTTGCATCAAATGATCCTCATCATTTGGACAATGTGGAAATGCAGGAACTCCTTGATGATCCTGAAGCAGATGTCAAAGTCAATGTTGGCCAGGGCAAGGTCCTTGTCCTCAACTCAGATGATGAACAGGATCGCTCTGCTGCAAAAACACTTGAGGCTGCAAGGTCAAAGAAAAGGACACCTACACCAAGCCAGGAACAATTGATCAGGGACACTCACAATGCCATAGGTGAGTGACATTGTGTCATACTGGACTCACTGACACTAAACTTGTGTGCAGATCTTGATAGTGATTCAGATCTAACCACATCACCGTCTTCAGGAATTCAATCAAGAAAGCGCACACCCGTTGATGCACTACTTCAATCTCAAGGTGCTGGTGCCCGCAAGAAGCCCCGCATCAGTGATCAAGAGCTGTCTCAGACACTCTCTGAACTCCGTATGTGTCTCACTTCATCTTATGCACAATGCATCTCTCTAATGCAAGCAATGATTAGGGACAGATAATACATATGCACGAACTCCTACCCGGTGGGCTAGACTTGGTCGGGCACTGCACAGTGTCAGAGCAATTGAGCCCAGCATGACAGATGAGCTCCCACCTGTCATCAAGGCAGCAGCAGTGGCATGCTCAAAAGGAGAAAGACAAACTCGCGAAGCATTCTGCAGGTGGATGAAAGGTCGCAAAACTCATCCAACCGATGAGGAAATCATTGTTAAAGCACAAGCATGCTTTGGTGTTGGTTTCAAGATGGAGGCAGGTCCACAAGGAGACCCTGAAGAGGTCAAGATAAAGGAAGATCTCATGCAAGTGGAGGAGGACAGGGTTGAGGGGTCAAGCAAGATGAATGTTGACAAGTGATTGACTGTTGGTCTGTATCATTGCTGGAGCTGTCCTGTAACATCAAACATTCGAAAGCCTATGTCTAGTATAGAGCATACTGATGAACACTGTTGTACAATATTGAATTACCAGTATTGCGATTGATTGTGGATGAGAAAAGTAGGGAGTGAACTCCGATAGCAAAAGACTCTGATAAGCATACCATAGACTATGATGACCGAGCAGTCACTAGCAAATATCAAGCAAAGTCGAACCCAGTCCTGAAGAGGTTTTCGCCTAAAGCTACGCTTCATATGACACAAAAGTCAAGCCCAGTCCTGACGAGGTTTTCGCCTAAAGCTACGCTTCAGATCAAACAAACATCAAGGGATCCAATAGCAAAAATCAAGCAAAGTCAAGCCCAGTCCTGACGAGGTTTTCGCCTAAAGCTACGCCTCAGATCCAGCAAAATCAAGCAAAGTCAAGCAAAGTCTGAACGAGGTTTTTGCCTCAGCCTACGCATCACCCCAGACAAAGATAATGACAAGCGATACGACGGTCGAGACTCCGATAGCAAAAGACTCTGATAAGCATACCATAGACTATGATGACCGAGCAGTCAAGGACAAGAAACGCCGCATCGTAGGATACGACGACAGTCAAGTCAAGGACGACAAAGACAAGAAAAAGGAACACGACAGACCACGACCATAGATAAAGGGAGACGCTAAGCTAAGATAGAAGAAAAACACCCGATACACGCAATCAGCTTGGACCACCACAGTCAGAGCTAGGGTTCAAAACCACCCCCCCGCCAGCTAGAGCTTTAGTTAGCTGACTCGCTGCTTAGGCTGAAAACGTATTGTCTCGGTGTCTCGGTTCTCGGAAAGACAAGAGACCGCCACAGCTAGAGCTTAGTTAGCTGACTCGCTGCTTAGGCTGAAAACGTATTGTCTCGGTGCCTCGGTTCTCGGAAAGACAAGCGATACGATATGGATATGACAGCAAGACAGAGAAACAATCAAGCAATACTCGCCCAACATCAAGCACAAAGACAAGGATCACGATAGTCACGAATTAGCGTACGCGTACGCTAAAATCATCTCTCATGAAGACGAGGATCACGACAGTGAGAAGCAAGAGATAATCAAAGCTAAAATCACCGTCCATCAAGAGAACGAAAAAGATGAGCGTCACGATAGTCACGATAATTAGCATACGCGTACGCTAACGTGATTTCGCATCGCCAGCCGATGCATCACACCAGACTATGACAAGACTACGGTAGCAAATAAAACAGCAAAAATCAAGCAATCAGCCTCGACCACCACAGTCAGAGCCAGAGCTTAGTCAGCTGTCTCGGCATCAGAAGAGAAGAGAGACAAGCTAAGAATGAGGGAGACGATGAAGGAAAGTAGAAGCGATAAAATAAGCAAAATGAAGTCGAGTCGAAGCTAGATCCTGTCCTCAGCCCACGTGTCACCCCCCAGACGAGCGCTACGATAAGGAAAGCAGAAGCGATGCGTTACCACAGCAAGTCAAGCGATACGATGACAAGAGACTACGACAGCGACGGGATCAAGCAATCCGATAGCAAAAATCACGCAAAATGAACCCAAGTCTGAACGAGGTTTTCGCCTAAAGCTACGCCTCACATCAGCCATTCAATAGCAAAAATGACGCTAAATCAAGCCCAGTCCTGACGAGGTTTTCGCCTAAAGCTACGCATGAGATCAAGCAAAATCAAGCCATTCGATAGCAAACATCACGCAAATTCAAGCCAAGTCCGAACGAGGTTTTCGCCTAAAGCCACGCTTCAGATGAAACAAAACAAAGCAAAGTCAAGCAATCCAATAGCAAAAATCATGCAAAGTCAAGCCCAGTCCTGACGAGGTTTTCGCTTAAAGCTACGCTTCATATCAAACAAAAATCAAGCAAAGTCAAGCCCAGTCCTTTCGCCTAAAGCCACGCTTCAGATCAAACAAAAATAAAGCAATCCACTAGCAAATATCAAGCAAAGTCGAACCCAGTCCTGAAGAGGTTTTCGCCTAAAGCTACGCTTCATATGACACAAAAGTCAAGCCCAGTCCTGACGAGGTTTTCGCCTAAAGCTACGCTTCAGATCAAACAAACATCAAGGGATCCAATAGCAAAAATCAAGCAAAGTCAAGCCCAGTCCTGACGAGGTTTTCGCCTAAAGCTACGCCTCAGATCCAGCAAAATCAAGCAAAGTCAAGCAAAGTCTGAACGAGGTTTTTGCCTCAGCCTACGCATCACCCCAGACAAAGATAATGACAAGCGATACGACGGTCGAGACTCCGATAGCAAAAGACTCTGATAAGCATACCATAGACTATGATGACCGAGCAGTCAAGGACAAGAAACGCCGCATCGTAGGATACGACGACAGTCAAGTCAAGGACGACAAAGACAAGAAAAAGGAACACGACAGACCACGACCATAGATAAAGGGAGACGCTAAGCTAAGATAGAAGAAAAACACCCGATACACGCAATCAGCTTGGACCACCACAGTCAGAGCTAGGGTTCAAAACCACCCCCCCGCCAGCTAGAGCTTTAGTTAGCTGACTCGCTGCTTAGGCTGAAAACGTATTGTCTCGGTGTCTCGGTTCTCGGAAAGACAAGAGACCGCCACAGCTAGAGCTTAGTTAGCTGACTCGCTGCTTAGGCTGAAAACGTATTGTCTCGGTGCCTCGGTTCTCGGAAAGACAAGCGATACGATATGGATATGACAGCAAGACAGAGAAACAATCAAGCAATACTCGCCCAACATCAAGCACAAAGACAAGGATCACGATAGTCACGAATTAGCGTACGCGTACGCTAAAATCATCTCTCATGAAGACGAGGATCACGACAGTGAGAAGCAAGAGATAATCAAAGCTAAAATCACCGTCCATCAAGAGAACGAAAAAGATGAGCGTCACGATAGTCACGATAATTAGCATACGCGTACGCTAACGTGATTTCGCATCGCCAGCCGATGCATCACACCAGACTATGACAAGACTACGGTAGCAAATAAAACAGCAAAAATCAAGCAATCAGCCTCGACCACCACAGTCAGAGCCAGAGCTTAGTCAGCTGTCTCGGCATCAGAAGAGAAGAGAGACAAGCTAAGAATGAGGGAGACGATGAAGGAAAGTAGAAGCGATAAAATAAGCAAAATGAAGTCGAGTCGAAGCTAGATCCTGTCCTCAGCCCACGTGTCACCCCCCAGACGAGCGCTACGATAAGGAAAGCAGAAGCGATGCGTTACCACAGCAAGTCAAGCGATACGATGACAAGAGACTACGACAGCGACGGGATCAAGCAATCCGATAGCAAAAATCACGCAAAATGAACCCAAGTCTGAACGAGGTTTTCGCCTAAAGCTACGCCTCACATCAGCCATTCAATAGCAAAAATGACGCTAAATCAAGCCCAGTCCTGACGAGGTTTTCGCCTAAAGCTACGCATGAGATCAAGCAAAATCAAGCCATTCGATAGCAAACATCACGCAAATTCAAGCCAAGTCCGAACGAGGTTTTCGCCTAAAGCCACGCTTCAGATGAAACAAAACAAAGCAAAGTCAAGCAATCCAATAGCAAAAATCATGCAAAGTCAAGCCCAGTCCTGACGAGGTTTTCGCTTAAAGCTACGCTTCATATCAAACAAAAATCAAGCAAAGTCAAGCCCAGTCCTTTCGCCTAAAGCCACGCTTCAGATCAAACAAAAATAAAGCAATCCACTAGCAAATATCAAGCAAAGTCGAACCCAGTCCTGAAGAGGTTTTCGCCTAAAGCTACGCTTCATATGACACAAAAGTCAAGCCCAGTCCTGACGAGGTTTTCGCCTAAAGCTACGCTTCAGATCAAACAAACATCAAGGGATCCAATAGCAAAAATCAAGCAAAGTCAAGCCCAGTCCTGACGAGGTTTTCGCCTAAAGCTACGCCTCAGATCCAGCAAAATCAAGCAAAGTCAAGCAAAGTCTGAACGAGGTTTTTGCCTCAGCCTACGCATCACCCCAGACAAAGATAATGACAAGCGATACGACGGTCGAGACTCCGATAGCAAAAGACTCTGATAAGCATACCATAGACTATGATGACCGAGCAGTCAAGGACAAGAAACGCCGCATCGTAGGATACGACGACAGTCAAGTCAAGGACGACAAAGACAAGAAAAAGGAACACGACAGACCACGACCATAGATAAAGGGAGACGCTAAGCTAAGATAGAAGAAAAACACCCGATACACGCAATCAGCTTGGACCACCACAGTCAGAGCTAGGGTTCAAAACCACCCCCCCGCCAGCTAGAGCTTTAGTTAGCTGACTCGCTGCTTAGGCTGAAAACGTATTGTCTCGGTGTCTCGGTTCTCGGAAAGACAAGAGACCGCCACAGCTAGAGCTTAGTTAGCTGACTCGCTGCTTAGGCTGAAAACGTATTGTCTCGGTGCCTCGGTTCTCGGAAAGACAAGCGATACGATATGGATATGACAGCAAGACAGAGAAACAATCAAGCAATACTCGCCCAACATCAAGCACAAAGACAAGGATCACGATAGTCACGAATTAGCGTACGCGTACGCTAAAATCATCTCTCATGAAGACGAGGATCACGACAGTGAGAAGCAAGAGATAATCAAAGCTAAAATCACCGTCCATCAAGAGAACGAAAAAGATGAGCGTCACGATAGTCACGATAATTAGCATACGCGTACGCTAACGTGATTTCGCATCGCCAGCCGATGCATCACACCAGACTATGACAAGACTACGGTAGCAAATAAAACAGCAAAAATCAAGCAATCAGCCTCGACCACCACAGTCAGAGCCAGAGCTTAGTCAGCTGTCTCGGCATCAGAAGAGAAGAGAGACAAGCTAAGAATGAGGGAGACGATGAAGGAAAGTAGAAGCGATAAAATAAGCAAAATGAAGTCGAGTCGAAGCTAGATCCTGTCCTCAGCCCACGTGTCACCCCCCAGACGAGCGCTACGATAAGGAAAGCAGAAGCGATGCGTTACCACAGCAAGTCAAGCGATACGATGACAAGAGACTACGACAGCGACGGGATCAAGCAATCCGATAGCAAAAATCACGCAAAATGAACCCAAGTCTGAACGAGGTTTTCGCCTAAAGCTACGCCTCACATCAGCCATTCAATAGCAAAAATGACGCTAAATCAAGCCCAGTCCTGACGAGGTTTTCGCCTAAAGCTACGCATGAGATCAAGCAAAATCAAGCCATTCGATAGCAAACATCACGCAAATTCAAGCCAAGTCCGAACGAGGTTTTCGCCTAAAGCCACGCTTCAGATGAAACAAAACAAAGCAAAGTCAAGCAATCCAATAGCAAAAATCATGCAAAGTCAAGCCCAGTCCTGACGAGGTTTTCGCTTAAAGCTACGCTTCATATCAAACAAAAATCAAGCAAAGTCAAGCCCAGTCCTTTCGCCTAAAGCCACGCTTCAGATCAAACAAAAATAAAGCAATCCACTAGCAAATATCAAGCAAAGTCGAACCCAGTCCTGAAGAGGTTTTCGCCTAAAGCTACGCTTCATATGACACAAAAGTCAAGCCCAGTCCTGACGAGGTTTTCGCCTAAAGCTACGCTTCAGATCAAACAAACATCAAGGGATCCAATAGCAAAAATCAAGCAAAGTCAAGCCCAGTCCTGACGAGGTTTTCGCCTAAAGCTACGCCTCAGATCCAGCAAAATCAAGCAAAGTCAAGCAAAGTCTGAACGAGGTTTTTGCCTCAGCCTACGCATCACCCCAGACAAAGATAATGACAAGCGATACGACGGTCGAGACTCCGATAGCAAAAGACTCTGATAAGCATACCATAGACTATGATGACCGAGCAGTCAAGGACAAGAAACGCCGCATCGTAGGATACGACGACAGTCAAGTCAAGGACGACAAAGACAAGAAAAAGGAACACGACAGACCACGACCATAGATAAAGGGAGACGCTAAGCTAAGATAGAAGAAAAACACCCGATACACGCAATCAGCTTGGACCACCACAGTCAGAGCTAGGGTTCAAAACCACCCCCCCGCCAGCTAGAGCTTTAGTTAGCTGACTCGCTGCTTAGGCTGAAAACGTATTGTCTCGGTGTCTCGGTTCTCGGAAAGACAAGAGACCGCCACAGCTAGAGCTTAGTTAGCTGACTCGCTGCTTAGGCTGAAAACGTATTGTCTCGGTGCCTCGGTTCTCGGAAAGACAAGCGATACGATATGGATATGACAGCAAGACAGAGAAACAATCAAGCAATACTCGCCCAACATCAAGCACAAAGACAAGGATCACGATAGTCACGAATTAGCGTACGCGTACGCTAAAATCATCTCTCATGAAGACGAGGATCACGACAGTGAGAAGCAAGAGATAATCAAAGCTAAAATCACCGTCCATCAAGAGAACGAAAAAGATGAGCGTCACGATAGTCACGATAATTAGCATACGCGTACGCTAACGTGATTTCGCATCGCCAGCCGATGCATCACACCAGACTATGACAAGACTACGGTAGCAAATAAAACAGCAAAAATCAAGCAATCAGCCTCGACCACCACAGTCAGAGCCAGAGCTTAGTCAGCTGTCTCGGCATCAGAAGAGAAGAGAGACAAGCTAAGAATGAGGGAGACGATGAAGGAAAGTAGAAGCGATAAAATAAGCAAAATGAAGTCGAGTCGAAGCTAGATCCTGTCCTCAGCCCACGTGTCACCCCCCAGACGAGCGCTACGATAAGGAAAGCAGAAGCGATGCGTTACCACAGCAAGTCAAGCGATACGATGACAAGAGACTACGACAGCGACGGGATCAAGCAATCCGATAGCAAAAATCACGCAAAATGAACCCAAGTCTGAACGAGGTTTTCGCCTAAAGCTACGCCTCACATCAGCCATTCAATAGCAAAAATGACGCTAAATCAAGCCCAGTCCTGACGAGGTTTTCGCCTAAAGCTACGCATGAGATCAAGCAAAATCAAGCCATTCGATAGCAAACATCACGCAAATTCAAGCCAAGTCCGAACGAGGTTTTCGCCTAAAGCCACGCTTCAGATGAAACAAAACAAAGCAAAGTCAAGCAATCCAATAGCAAAAATCATGCAAAGTCAAGCCCAGTCCTGACGAGGTTTTCGCTTAAAGCTACGCTTCATATCAAACAAAAATCAAGCAAAGTCAAGCCCAGTCCTTTCGCCTAAAGCCACGCTTCAGATCAAACAAAAATAAAGCAATCCACTAGCAAATATCAAGCAAAGTCGAACCCAGTCCTGAAGAGGTTTTCGCCTAAAGCTACGCTTCATATGACACAAAAGTCAAGCCCAGTCCTGACGAGGTTTTCGCCTAAAGCTACGCTTCAGATCAAACAAACATCAAGGGATCCAATAGCAAAAATCAAGCAAAGTCAAGCCCAGTCCTGACGAGGTTTTCGCCTAAAGCTACGCCTCAGATCCAGCAAAATCAAGCAAAGTCAAGCAAAGTCTGAACGAGGTTTTTGCCTCAGCCTACGCATCACCCCAGACAAAGATAATGACAAGCGATACGACGGTCGAGACTCCGATAGCAAAAGACTCTGATAAGCATACCATAGACTATGATGACCGAGCAGTCAAGGACAAGAAACGCCGCATCGTAGGATACGACGACAGTCAAGTCAAGGACGACAAAGACAAGAAAAAGGAACACGACAGACCACGACCATAGATAAAGGGAGACGCTAAGCTAAGATAGAAGAAAAACACCCGATACACGCAATCAGCTTGGACCACCACAGTCAGAGCTAGGGTTCAAAACCACCCCCCCGCCAGCTAGAGCTTTAGTTAGCTGACTCGCTGCTTAGGCTGAAAACGTATTGTCTCGGTGTCTCGGTTCTCGGAAAGACAAGAGACCGCCACAGCTAGAGCTTAGTTAGCTGACTCGCTGCTTAGGCTGAAAACGTATTGTCTCGGTGCCTCGGTTCTCGGAAAGACAAGCGATACGATATGGATATGACAGCAAGACAGAGAAACAATCAAGCAATACTCGCCCAACATCAAGCACAAAGACAAGGATCACGATAGTCACGAATTAGCGTACGCGTACGCTAAAATCATCTCTCATGAAGACGAGGATCACGACAGTGAGAAGCAAGAGATAATCAAAGCTAAAATCACCGTCCATCAAGAGAACGAAAAAGATGAGCGTCACGATAGTCACGATAATTAGCATACGCGTACGCTAACGTGATTTCGCATCGCCAGCCGATGCATCACACCAGACTATGACAAGACTACGGTAGCAAATAAAACAGCAAAAATCAAGCAATCAGCCTCGACCACCACAGTCAGAGCCAGAGCTTAGTCAGCTGTCTCGGCATCAGAAGAGAAGAGAGACAAGCTAAGAATGAGGGAGACGATGAAGGAAAGTAGAAGCGATAAAATAAGCAAAATGAAGTCGAGTCGAAGCTAGATCCTGTCCTCAGCCCACGTGTCACCCCCCAGACGAGCGCTACGATAAGGAAAGCAGAAGCGATGCGTTACCACAGCAAGTCAAGCGATACGATGACAAGAGACTACGACAGCGACGGGATCAAGCAATCCGATAGCAAAAATCACGCAAAATGAACCCAAGTCTGAACGAGGTTTTCGCCTAAAGCTACGCCTCACATCAGCCATTCAATAGCAAAAATGACGCTAAATCAAGCCCAGTCCTGACGAGGTTTTCGCCTAAAGCTACGCATGAGATCAAGCAAAATCAAGCCATTCGATAGCAAACATCACGCAAATTCAAGCCAAGTCCGAACGAGGTTTTCGCCTAAAGCCACGCTTCAGATGAAACAAAACAAAGCAAAGTCAAGCAATCCAATAGCAAAAATCATGCAAAGTCAAGCCCAGTCCTGACGAGGTTTTCGCTTAAAGCTACGCTTCATATCAAACAAAAATCAAGCAAAGTCAAGCCCAGTCCTTTCGCCTAAAGCCACGCTTCAGATCAAACAAAAATAAAGCAATCCACTAGCAAATATCAAGCAAAGTCGAACCCAGTCCTGAAGAGGTTTTCGCCTAAAGCTACGCTTCATATGACACAAAAGTCAAGCCCAGTCCTGACGAGGTTTTCGCCTAAAGCTACGCTTCAGATCAAACAAACATCAAGGGATCCAATAGCAAAAATCAAGCAAAGTCAAGCCCAGTCCTGACGAGGTTTTCGCCTAAAGCTACGCCTCAGATCCAGCAAAATCAAGCAAAGTCAAGCAAAGTCTGAACGAGGTTTTTGCCTCAGCCTACGCATCACCCCAGACAAAGATAATGACAAGCGATACGACGGTCGAGACTCCGATAGCAAAAGACTCTGATAAGCATACCATAGACTATGATGACCGAGCAGTCAAGGACAAGAAACGCCGCATCGTAGGATACGACGACAGTCAAGTCAAGGACGACAAAGACAAGAAAAAGGAACACGACAGACCACGACCATAGATAAAGGGAGACGCTAAGCTAAGATAGAAGAAAAACACCCGATACACGCAATCAGCTTGGACCACCACAGTCAGAGCTAGGGTTCAAAACCACCCCCCCGCCAGCTAGAGCTTTAGTTAGCTGACTCGCTGCTTAGGCTGAAAACGTATTGTCTCGGTGTCTCGGTTCTCGGAAAGACAAGAGACCGCCACAGCTAGAGCTTAGTTAGCTGACTCGCTGCTTAGGCTGAAAACGTATTGTCTCGGTGCCTCGGTTCTCGGAAAGACAAGCGATACGATATGGATATGACAGCAAGACAGAGAAACAATCAAGCAATACTCGCCCAACATCAAGCACAAAGACAAGGATCACGATAGTCACGAATTAGCGTACGCGTACGCTAAAATCATCTCTCATGAAGACGAGGATCACGACAGTGAGAAGCAAGAGATAATCAAAGCTAAAATCACCGTCCATCAAGAGAACGAAAAAGATGAGCGTCACGATAGTCACGATAATTAGCATACGCGTACGCTAACGTGATTTCGCATCGCCAGCCGATGCATCACACCAGACTATGACAAGACTACGGTAGCAAATAAAACAGCAAAAATCAAGCAATCAGCCTCGACCACCACAGTCAGAGCCAGAGCTTAGTCAGCTGTCTCGGCATCAGAAGAGAAGAGAGACAAGCTAAGAATGAGGGAGACGATGAAGGAAAGTAGAAGCGATAAAATAAGCAAAATGAAGTCGAGTCGAAGCTAGATCCTGTCCTCAGCCCACGTGTCACCCCCCAGACGAGCGCTACGATAAGGAAAGCAGAAGCGATGCGTTACCACAGCAAGTCAAGCGATACGATGACAAGAGACTACGACAGCGACGGGATCAAGCAATCCGATAGCAAAAATCACGCAAAATGAACCCAAGTCTGAACGAGGTTTTCGCCTAAAGCTACGCCTCACATCAGCCATTCAATAGCAAAAATGACGCTAAATCAAGCCCAGTCCTGACGAGGTTTTCGCCTAAAGCTACGCATGAGATCAAGCAAAATCAAGCCATTCGATAGCAAACATCACGCAAATTCAAGCCAAGTCCGAACGAGGTTTTCGCCTAAAGCCACGCTTCAGATGAAACAAAACAAAGCAAAGTCAAGCAATCCAATAGCAAAAATCATGCAAAGTCAAGCCCAGTCCTGACGAGGTTTTCGCTTAAAGCTACGCTTCATATCAAACAAAAATCAAGCAAAGTCAAGCCCAGTCCTTTCGCCTAAAGCCACGCTTCAGATCAAACAAAAATAAAGCAATCCACTAGCAAATATCAAGCAAAGTCGAACCCAGTCCTGAAGAGGTTTTCGCCTAAAGCTACGCTTCATATGACACAAAAGTCAAGCCCAGTCCTGACGAGGTTTTCGCCTAAAGCTACGCTTCAGATCAAACAAACATCAAGGGATCCAATAGCAAAAATCAAGCAAAGTCAAGCCCAGTCCTGACGAGGTTTTCGCCTAAAGCTACGCCTCAGATCCAGCAAAATCAAGCAAAGTCAAGCAAAGTCTGAACGAGGTTTTTGCCTCAGCCTACGCATCACCCCAGACAAAGATAATGACAAGCGATACGACGGTCGAGACTCCGATAGCAAAAGACTCTGATAAGCATACCATAGACTATGATGACCGAGCAGTCAAGGACAAGAAACGCCGCATCGTAGGATACGACGACAGTCAAGTCAAGGACGACAAAGACAAGAAAAAGGAACACGACAGACCACGACCATAGATAAAGGGAGACGCTAAGCTAAGATAGAAGAAAAACACCCGATACACGCAATCAGCTTGGACCACCACAGTCAGAGCTAGGGTTCAAAACCACCCCCCCGCCAGCTAGAGCTTTAGTTAGCTGACTCGCTGCTTAGGCTGAAAACGTATTGTCTCGGTGTCTCGGTTCTCGGAAAGACAAGAGACCGCCACAGCTAGAGCTTAGTTAGCTGACTCGCTGCTTAGGCTGAAAACGTATTGTCTCGGTGCCTCGGTTCTCGGAAAGACAAGCGATACGATATGGATATGACAGCAAGACAGAGAAACAATCAAGCAATACTCGCCCAACATCAAGCACAAAGACAAGGATCACGATAGTCACGAATTAGCGTACGCGTACGCTAAAATCATCTCTCATGAAGACGAGGATCACGACAGTGAGAAGCAAGAGATAATCAAAGCTAAAATCACCGTCCATCAAGAGAACGAAAAAGATGAGCGTCACGATAGTCACGATAATTAGCATACGCGTACGCTAACGTGATTTCGCATCGCCAGCCGATGCATCACACCAGACTATGACAAGACTACGGTAGCAAATAAAACAGCAAAAATCAAGCAATCAGCCTCGACCACCACAGTCAGAGCCAGAGCTTAGTCAGCTGTCTCGGCATCAGAAGAGAAGAGAGACAAGCTAAGAATGAGGGAGACGATGAAGGAAAGTAGAAGCGATAAAATAAGCAAAATGAAGTCGAGTCGAAGCTAGATCCTGTCCTCAGCCCACGTGTCACCCCCCAGACGAGCGCTACGATAAGGAAAGCAGAAGCGATGCGTTACCACAGCAAGTCAAGCGATACGATGACAAGAGACTACGACAGCGACGGGATCAAGCAATCCGATAGCAAAAATCACGCAAAATGAACCCAAGTCTGAACGAGGTTTTCGCCTAAAGCTACGCCTCACATCAGCCATTCAATAGCAAAAATGACGCTAAATCAAGCCCAGTCCTGACGAGGTTTTCGCCTAAAGCTACGCATGAGATCAAGCAAAATCAAGCCATTCGATAGCAAACATCACGCAAATTCAAGCCAAGTCCGAACGAGGTTTTCGCCTAAAGCCACGCTTCAGATGAAACAAAACAAAGCAAAGTCAAGCAATCCAATAGCAAAAATCATGCAAAGTCAAGCCCAGTCCTGACGAGGTTTTCGCTTAAAGCTACGCTTCATATCAAACAAAAATCAAGCAAAGTCAAGCCCAGTCCTTTCGCCTAAAGCCACGCTTCAGATCAAACAAAAATAAAGCAATCCACTAGCAAATATCAAGCAAAGTCGAACCCAGTCCTGAAGAGGTTTTCGCCTAAAGCTACGCTTCATATGACACAAAAGTCAAGCCCAGTCCTGACGAGGTTTTCGCCTAAAGCTACGCTTCAGATCAAACAAACATCAAGGGATCCAATAGCAAAAATCAAGCAAAGTCAAGCCCAGTCCTGACGAGGTTTTCGCCTAAAGCTACGCCTCAGATCCAGCAAAATCAAGCAAAGTCAAGCAAAGTCTGAACGAGGTTTTTGCCTCAGCCTACGCATCACCCCAGACAAAGATAATGACAAGCGATACGACGGTCGAGACTCCGATAGCAAAAGACTCTGATAAGCATACCATAGACTATGATGACCGAGCAGTCAAGGACAAGAAACGCCGCATCGTAGGATACGACGACAGTCAAGTCAAGGACGACAAAGACAAGAAAAAGGAACACGACAGACCACGACCATAGATAAAGGGAGACGCTAAGCTAAGATAGAAGAAAAACACCCGATACACGCAATCAGCTTGGACCACCACAGTCAGAGCTAGGGTTCAAAACCACCCCCCCGCCAGCTAGAGCTTTAGTTAGCTGACTCGCTGCTTAGGCTGAAAACGTATTGGGTTAGTTAGGGTTAGTTAGGGTTAGTTAGGGGTTAGTTAGGGTTAGTTAGGGTTAGTTAGGGTTAGTTAGGGTTAGTTAGGGTTAGTTAGGGTTAGTTAGGGTTAGTTAGGGTTAGTTAGTTAGGGTTAGTTAG